>NJDD01001955.1:335266-345397 GCA_002245505.1 Calephelis nemesis | reverse complement strand
TAGGGAGAATAGTACCTATGTTGATTTTTGAACTCAGGTCTTTAGTTTTATCTACGCTTACAAAATCATTAGGGCCAATTAGGGCCAAGTTCAGCTGTTTAACCGTGAAAGCGTAACAGAAAGATAGACAGACTTTCGTATTCGTAATAGTAAGTTTGGATCTCTAGAAAGTGTATCTATTTCTTAGCCCGCTAAAAACCTAACATGTTACATGAGTGAAAATGACACGACGCGGACGTGAAAAAAGTACATTAACGTTACTAGGGCACTTACACAGTAGTTGCATGTAAAATAAAAAAGACCGTCCTAGCGTCAACAAGCGACCCTTGTGATAAAATCAAGTGTTTGTCGAAGCGGTGAAACACGCGACGACAAAATATTACCTACTATATGCCTTTGTGTTTTACAGTGAAGACGTTTTCGCACTACTGTAAAATACGCTTCAATCATAGCTACCGTACGTATTGTTGGTCGAGGGGTTTGTGTACACGCTTAATGTCACCTACAAATTGCGAGGCTTGTCTTTGATTCACGACAGCGGCAGACATTTGTATAATGCATTTCTAGATGTCTCCATTTCTGATCCAATATGTGATTATTAAGTTTATTCTATTACATATTTATTATTACATACAATTACATGTAGCATGCTCAATATCGCATGGTAACTCATTTGCAAGGGTAAGTAGTTGGTAACAGTTGTCGCACCGGAAAGTTCCCGTAGTTTTTACTGCTTCTATTAATATGGGTAATAACAAAAGAGAAAAGTATGGACAAAAGAAATTTTATTTCTACGGTAAAAAATAACAGTTATGAAAATACTAAGAGTTTTTAAACCATCTGATTCAAGAAATAACTTTAGAGTAGGAGTTGCTGATTTGACCGTAATATGTTGAAATTAATTACTCCATATATTAAATCACGTTTGAACACGCCGTTGTGCACGCTGCACTTATGACGTTTTGACTTATGTCTCGTGCGCGAATCGAACTAAAGAGTCTAAGCGGTCTGAGTCTTATTACACTATGCAAGCAAGCCAGTAAGGATGGTCGAGACCATTCAATCGGTCTAAGACAGACTACATACCTACACGATGCGATATTCAGTATAGTCTGCATATAATATCGCATGATGTAATAGGTCTTTGAAGTATTTCTACGAATTTGTATCGTTGATTAACACCCACAACACAAGCATGTAATTTGCTTATTTCGAGGTAAGATTCAGTTTGCGTAATATGTACAGCTGCATTTATTTATTCATTTACAATTAATTATATTTTTATTATTCAAAAATATCGTAATGCCGCAACGCAAAAATTTGAAAATATTGCCGTACAAAATGAACAAGGTATTTAAATGAAGTGAAAACCTCCTTTGACGCTTGATTGTTTAATACTCTGGATTATTAGTGATCCGCACCTGGGCTATTCCGTAGATACTCTTTCTTTAATCTGACTTACTATTTCCTTACCTCGTGTTACCGACGTCGTGGATGAAACAGAAAAAGTCTTCAACGTTATGATTGCCAAATATTGGCCTGTTATTGTCTGGTTTTTGTCGTTTACTGGTTAATGATTTGAATGAAAACTCCAATGAGAAAAGGCCTTAAGGAGTGAAACTTCAAGTGACCTGCAACTTACATGCGACAGTTGTGTATATGTTGTAAAACTCTTCTGACTGTTGAATATTCCACCCACACGTCTTTGCCTTATAGCCTAGTACGTAGAGGCAAAATTCGGTTAAAATTTCTAGGTGGTAGAGTTTCGCAGCGACTCGCCCGGATTGGTAACACCGCCTTACCTATTCCTGTCGCCATAACGTCATGACGTGTTACGGTTCGGAGGGTAAGGTAGCCGGTAAACTTACTTTTGCTCGAGGCCTAACACCCTGACCTCAGGTTGGCAACGCACCATTACCATCTTTGGTGTCTCTAGGCGGCGTGAATTTCTTACCATTAGGAAATCCGTCTGCTTGTTTGCCTTCCAATATCATAAAACAAATGTATAATTTTGTCAAATACCGCGGATTTCCATTAAAATATTTGATTAAAATTCTGCAGAGGCTCTGTAAGTACTAATGACTTACGACAATATAATTAAGCTCATTGAAACTGCAAAAACCGATTGCAGTCATTTTATTCGGTACCACGTCGCGATTTAATTATTAGTTTTTGAAAAATATGAAATGCTTCCGGAATGGTCCCACATAAATTTTACCGACATCCTACAATTTATCTTGACGACACCATCAACGGTGAGTTCATCTATGATGAGACTGTCAAGAGGGAAAAAAATTAATTATCAAGTATAACCCTAAAAGCCACTACTCGGATCATCATAAATTTTATATTATGGGACCACGTCGGAATTTCGGCTGGCTATGACGAAGTAATCGCGTAACAAACACACAGAAAAAAAAACATACAGTCGAATTCAGAACCATGTAATTTTTTTAGAACTCGGTTAAAAAGTAACCTACATCAAATTTCGATTTGGACTTGATTACATTTGTACTATTACTTATTCTGTCACTTTGTTAGTTACTGCTGTAATACATGAAAGGTATTTTTTTTGTTACAACAGAACAAATTACATTATAGTATGCAACTTATAATATTTATTACCTACTTTATTTTGATTTGATATACTTTATATTAATACCGCCTGCATGCCCATCCAAATCGAAATAATAAAGGTATCCATCCATCCATCCTTTCATAAGTTATGGTGCCACTCATACCGATAGAGAGTGTGAGAGAGCACATACAGTCACACACACACACACACACACACACACACACACACACACACACACACGCACACACGCACACTCATAGACACGTTTAACCTATAACATCCCTCTTTTTCCGTCGGGGCTTAAAAATCTACGTTGCCTATAGATCCAGTCTTCATAGAACTCAAGTTAGTAACGGGATGATAATGTAATGTTATAGTTTTAACTGTTTGGTGTACAACAAAAAACAGATGGGGAACCCGTGCTTACCTCGAACGTGAACGTGTATGTACTTTGTTATATTATCGAAGTAAAATCTTCTATACTTGCTATTCAATACCGACAAAAGTTACGGGACCCTGTCGCCAACATGATGTAAGTTGTTATCATGCAACGGCGCAGGGGGAAACAGTGTTTGGAAGTTTTACGTCTGTACTTCTAATGTTTGATAAATGTGTGGTTTTGATCGCGATGGTAAGATCTTACAGCTGTCACGTATTTGGATTCTTTTACATATTATGACGTACAATGACTTGATATAAATCCGGATAGCTAAATAAAACGATTTGCATACAAAACTACTATTGGTATTCGCTTTAAATAAGATTATTTCAGAATAAAACTTTGGTGCTGCACAGTTGAAACTATCTGAATCGCCTTAACATCGAGGAAGTTGAACGCAGCAAAAGTTTCCGTTATTGCAGCTAACGTTTGTTGGTAATGTTTCCAAGTCGTCGCATAACAATTACGCTTAAATTCGGCGCATATGCTGTGGTTGAGGAATGTTTAATGTGCTTGTTCACCCACTTAACATCCTATTTCGATAGTCATGTTAGAACCAAGCTATGCTGCTCTTCTCCTTGGGTAAATCAAATAAATTACAATCGTGGGCATCACAGTTCCCTCCACCTTTCCAAGGTCTTCTTTTTTAACAAATTAACCTTTTGAATTAACTAATTCAACTCTTTAGTGGGAACTCGTTATGTAATCCTGGTCAACAAGGAGCCTTTGTCTTCCAGATCCCAATCCACGTGTCAAATTACGTTGCGGTCTGTTCAACATACATGCAAACATAACAGTTGCAAAACTAATTACCTTTACAAATATTATGAATATTAATAGAATTTGACGAATATGGAAGGCTTAAGGATATTAGGTATTTAATGATTATAAAAAAACAATAGGTTTTTAAATTATTTTTCCATGTTATTCTACACTTTCCGTCTCTGGCGCCTGAAACTCCATTTGTAATTACTAATGAAAGAATACCCTTTCAGTTCCTAACTAATAATATTTAGACATTATTACCGTGCTCTATTTTTATAAAAATTAGGTAGCTTTAAGTTATTTGATGTTAATGTTTGTAAGTTTAGACAGCAATAAAGGCTAATTTTAAATTTTATTTTACCGTGCTCTAACGAACATTTAATGAAACCGTCGGTTTTGGTCGAGGTGTTGCGTACGACAACCTTAATACTCAAAGGCGTACCAATAACGCAATACGCGTTAATATTATACTTTTCAAAAAAAAATGTGATGGTGAGGTGGTGTATTGATTCTGAAACTATTTCAGTGATGTAGTTCTTCAGTGCTACCTTTAGCCCATTAGGTTTCTTTTATTCTTTTTTGGATTTTTTCGTCTAACATCCATAACACGAACATAAAACATGATGACTTTGAGGTATGATTTACTTTGTGTGTTCGTGTAATTTCTTCAGGAAAAAAAAAAAAGTAAACCCAAAAAGAAGGGTTCATCGTCTTAAACGTCTCCCTTTTGGGCATGTGAAGCTATAAACATTAAATTCAAAAGGCTCCGAGCTTCTCGTTTTCATTTACTAAAGAAAGAAAACATAATATTGCCTATTAAAACCAGTTCGAGAAATATGTAATTCAGTTTATCAAAAGAAAATGGCCCCGAGATAATTTAATGAATGTCTTATTTTGTGAATCTGTCATGACCAGAGTTCAATGGGAAAATTCATCGGCCAGCTGAATGTTGCCTACGTCACTGCTATGTCGTCTCATTTAATTTGCGAAAAGGGCCAAAGGGTGAATCGAATTCGTAAATGTTTTTCTCGTCCCTACCTATTTACAAGATGCTCTTAACAGAGGGCTTAAACGAGGAGCTTCTATTCGGATTCAATTTGCCATCAAAAAGGACGTTATGCGCCATTTGGTATAGTATTCCCATAGCGGCTTAGTCTTTTTAGACTCAACTTAGAGATTTTTTGGCATGGTTCTTTTAAATATATAAAATAGAAGTCTGTTCTGTACCCAATATTGCCAGCGGCTACGCCTTCATAGTAAAGTTAGTTAGCACTCGGTTTAAATAAGTTCCTTTTTATATTTCGGGAAAAAAGAGCCTATATCATTCTCCAACATTCTAACTATCGTCACACACAAACATTGTATCATAACATCAATCCGTTGCGTCGTGAAAGAGAGAAAAACAAATTAACTCTTTTACATTAATAATATTAGTATCGATATGTGGTACTTATAAATACAACATGTTAAAATATATGTTTTTGCGTCTGGTTATCTGGCGAATCTTAAAAACAAGTGAACAGAATTTAATTTGACTTTCAGACTTTGAACACTAAGTGACCCACTTGCTCGTTTGCCTCCTCTTCTATAAAAAATGACTTATCCTAATTGCTTGGTCTACTGAAAAAAATGTATATTAATTTCAATTGCTTATTTCGTTATTTGCTAGTGGCGAAAAAAAACACATATTTGGAAACGACGATTATTAATGATGAGCTCTGAGTGTAAGTAAGGTTTTAAAGTCTGTGGGGAAGTTAATATATGTATATTATCTACTTGGTAGTAGATCGCCCGGATTAGTTTAGATCCGGTTAGATCGCCATACTTGATACTATTCGGTCACCATCGCATTTCCTTACACTTGACATCCATTACTATTTGTCTTAAGACGACAGAGCCTATACCATGAGTTTGTATAGATTACGTTCAGTAAGTTACGTGTCGAAATCTATGACACTTTTGGTCTAAAAATGTGTTTCTCTTAGTTACCAATAGGGGGCGCTGTTTAAAGTTTTCATACAAATAATTTACAGAGACGGTAGCGAGTATAGTAAACTTGACAGGCCGTAAACTCATGGTAAGGGCATATATGTTTCTTATCATCAGAAAGTCCTTTTTGATTTCCAAAAAAATCAATGAAAAAGTGAAAGTTTGTCATATGCTAAAATAGCATATTTTACAATTTTATTCTGTCTGTCGGTGTCAGTTTGTTTCAGCTAATCTCTAAAACGGCTGGACTGATGTTGACCGGACTTCCACTGGCAGGTAGCTGATGTAATGAGTAACTTAGGCTACTTTTATTGTAGAAAAATCTAATTTGACTAAATAACTTTATGGCCAATTCCACACAGGCGAAGTCACCGGCACAGCTAGTACGTAATGAATCTTCAGTGAGTGATAGATATCAGATTAAATTAAGTAAATCAAGTTCCTGAGAGCTGAATGTCGATACAGCATTTGCATATTATTTAATTGCGAATGTTGATTTAAATATACATTCATAGTCGTATATATTCCGCCCAGTCCAAAAAAATGCCTTTGGTCATTTAAAGACCAAAAAGTGATCAGTGATTTGCTAAATGAAGATGTAATATGCGAAATTTTCTTTAATCATCCAGAAAAATGTAAGACGCTTTCTAACGGACTTCAAAATGGAGAATGTTATGAATTCGAACAGAATATGATGTTTCCTTTAGGGTTCCATTCCAGAGTACTTTTGTGCTATATAACCAGGGTCGCATGATAGAGCTGCAAGATGGTAATAGCAATTCAGTAATTCAACGACGTAACCCCGACTACTTTGGGCTTGTTGTTGTATTACAACTGGTAGTGTATCTAATGACTTAATTTAGTATAAATAATGGAATTGGAGGTGACCGTAGGCACTAAGTAAGTAAGCGACACAACCGCATCCACTTTAATTCACATTATGGATTGACAGTTTTTGATGAGTGTGCAATGGTAATTTCTGGTAAAGGTGAATATGCTGCCACATTTTTAGAAAAATAAATAGTTTAGTTCGTTTGTGTCGTTTGTTGTGAACGAGGAATCCGTCTATGTTTGAGATGGATTAGATGGACGGCCCAGTGACGAGATGAGCACGTGCCGAGGGCTGAATGTTGTGAGAATGTATAAACATGTCGTATCACTAACATTGCGCACCACACCACAAGGCACCAGGGCAAAACCTTCTGTACTGAAGAATTCACTTGCTACAATAGATATATGAAGAAGTAGACAGTTTATGTCCTGTAGGCAATACCCACTAGTGGGTAATATACTACGCGCTACGAACTCGGCAGTAGTAATCCTACTACTGACATCCGTCCAGCACAGAAAATTACCAAAAGTTTAAAATGTTAAACAGCAAACATTTCGTGAAAAAAAACTACCTTTTCTCAACAACAAGAACACTTCTGAAATAACAAAAACAAAAAGTTAGAAGTAAATTAAACCTGACAAGAAAAATACCATTAAATTTACATACATACATACATATCTTCACGCCAAGTCCCTTACGGGGTAGGCAGAGAGTATCGAGTGCCAGACCTCACGATCCTGACAAACCTGTCTTGCTTCCTTCACATTCATTACCCTTTTCATACAAACACGCCGGTTTCGGAGACTCTTGACACCACCCTCGGATAATATCCGATTGATCTGATCGTGAAATGTCAGCCTTGGTCTCCCCGGGTACCTACATCCATCCACATTCGCATTGTATATCTGCTTTGTCAATCTTTCATCTGTCATTCTTTCCACATGCCCGAACCAGCGGAGCATGCCCTTTCGCATTTTAACACCAACACTTTCTTTCAATCCCACTCTTTCTCGGATCTATTAAATTTATATATACCATTAAATTTAATATATTATGTATCGTTTAAAACTTAATACCTTATAAGTATTAAATCGTTGGCTTTCTTTAATAGACCTTTTTTCTAAATAAAAGCGTGCAAAACATTGTAATTGCAAAAGCAAAAATAATAAATGTGTTTTTTGCTAAATGTTCTTTTATTATCTATACATCACTATGATCTATCACCAAGATGGTTAACTAATATGAGTACCAAGTATTGAAAGCTTGTATTTAAAAAGATTTTTTCATTTAAATATGTCTTAACGTTTTGATTCCGATATAAAATCTTTTTGCGTCAGAAAACAAAGCTTAAAGTCGTTTAAATTGAGTAATGGAACGCGCTATTCTACAATCTGGTGTAATAAATTAACAAACAAGTGATCGTGCTTGCAGGAGGCGTTTTCTTAACGCAACGGTTTAGGAAGTAATTCTCCATTGCGAGGTTTCAGGTTGCTCCGAACATTTGTTTTAGTTATGCGACAATTTCTTATTCGCTGTGAGTTGCGACTTTGTTTATTTGATTCGGCAGTATTCAGTTTATTGAAAACTATAGGACACTAACTGTCGACGCGGTATTAAAGTAGTATGTTTTCGAATTTAGATCACTTCAAGATAACTTGAAGTCGTTTGTGATCAGTTGGCCTAAGGATGGGGTGGCGGCAGCGCTTTCTGTTTTTTTTTAATGTGAAAGGTTAGCTAACAAGTGCACGGGCTCTTTATAATAACAAGTAATCTTTGTCTATAGAAATACCATAGATGTTATCGGTGCGTCACTGTCATTTGACTGGGATGTCAGACCTATTGTGCAAGTACAATGTGAACTTCAAACCGGAACATGACAGAGCCATTATGGCGGCAAGATCAGGGAAGCTGTGGGATCCCCACCCGGGCAAACTGCTCAAATCCACCACCAGTGGTCTTGTTGGTAATGACCAATAACCAATGCTCGCCTCTTACGAGCTGCCTCCCTACCAGATGATCTATTTTACCCAGTTGACCAAGGCCAACACGGGGAAGAAGCTGATGTAAAAATCTAGTAATTTGGAGTTCTTAATTATTCCACTAGCTAGTGCTAGACATTTTCGTGTTCCGTTTAGAGCTTTGTGTAGATGGTCAACTCACTAAAGCTAAGATCCAATCTTCAGGATCAAAAGACATTTCACACCTACTCAGGTTCTCTCACGAGTTTCCGTGAAGTCTCTAATGGAATGTCTGCAGATATGAATGTTCCGGTTAGGCACTCCCTTCGTTCTATTGTAAGATAGATATCATAGATTTTCATAGTAAACAAAACTAACAGAGTTCATACTATCTTGCTTGATTTTTTTGTTGTTGAGTATATTATAATTATTACCCATAGACATTATAAATGTTGCAGATGCATCTTATGGCCAGTTTTTCGGACCGTATGCAAGCCAACCAGCTACCTTACCTTCTGGCACGAAAAACAAATATTTTTTTATTCGACGCAGGTATTATATCGCACTCTTATAATCATAACACATCACGAGTTTTGGATATTGTATAGATAATTGTGAACTATTCCTAGTTTCAAGCGGTCACGGTGGTACCAATTAGATGGAACTGTTGTACAGCACTTTACCAACTAGTTATATAGTGAAATAACATAGTAATTAAAATAGTATTCAAGGTACTCTAAATAAGTTCTTTAATGTTAAAATCGTATCTTTTGCGAATTTAATATTTCCATGTGTAAGTACGTATGTTAACGCCACTTTATTGCCGCACTATCTTCGCTCGCCAATTCGCCCTCATGGAAATTAACAAAAATCTTATTTAGTTTATTTGGGTAATTTGATTTTTTTCTTAAATAAAAGAAGCCTAAGTTACTCCTTATTACATCAGCTCCCTGCCAATGAAAGTCTCATCAACATCGGTAAAGCCATTACAGAGACTAATAAAAATGTTATTTTCGCTGTAATGTTATGTATTGGAAATACTTATATGTGTAAGTATTAAAAAGCGATCATTTTAATAAGCGAAACAGACACTACAATATCATACATATGTCTAGAGAATTAGTTTATTTGAGTTTTATCTAAAATATAAGTAGAGTAAGTTACTGCTCATGACCAAAGCTAACTTGCCAGTAAAAGTCCGGTCCACATCAGTATAGCAATTTTAGAGCATAACCGGAATAAACAGACAGGTCGATAAATAGGGGGAAAAGTTTTAAAATATGTTATTTTGGCATATGGCATTATGTACGATATAGCTGCTTTATTTTTTTCATTTTCGAATCTCTTATTTTAACACTACAGACTCTATCATTTAATTTATATGTATGTATAGAATAGATATTTATTTGTATGTTTAGACCTATAAGGACTGCGTAATTAAAACATGATAGCTGTATTTCAAGTACAATTTTACAATTAGAACTATATTCATTTACTTGAAAAAAATCTTAAATAGGAATAAACGCAATTGAAACTCACAAATATTTTTTATAAAACATGTACATGCGGC
>NJDD01001955.1:316527-327990 GCA_002245505.1 Calephelis nemesis | reverse complement strand
TAACACACTGTAAAAGTAATATATGTTATTTGCAGTTAAAAAAATATTTTTTTTCTTTATTACAATATTTATGGCAAGACTAGGTATTACTTTCTCACTTTTAATACAAATCTTTGTACTTAAGTACTTAATTAAGTAAACAGGTTGGAATTCAGTGTTTTTGTTTTTTGATACATCATAAGTTTGAAAAATGTGTGACGTCACATTAGGGGGGACGTTCTAAAAATGTGACAACCTGTGACAAGGAGGGGGGGAGGGGTCGAAAAGTTCTAAAATTCGCGTGACGTAATCTATGGATGGCACCTTAAGATTATAAATAGCTCTAATTGCTCTTTTCTGTAATACAAATATAGTATTTATATCTGCAGAATTTCCCCAAAGAAGTATCCCATAAGACATTAAACTATGAAAATAGCTAAAATATACTATTCGGGCCGTTTCAACATCTGTTAATGTACTTATTTTTTTAACTGCAAATGCTGCTGAAATAAGCCTATTTGCCAGTTTCTCAGTATGAGGCCCCCATTGTAATTTATTATCAATTGTGATGTCTAAAAAGACAGTGGATTCAACCAGATCCAGATTAGTTCCATTTAGTCGTACATTGGAATCTACTAGCCTAACATTGGGCATTGAAAATCTAATACATTTCGTCTTATTACTATTTAAAAGAATATTGTTTACTGTGAACCAATGTACGACTTTGGATATCACATGGTTCACTTCGTCATACTAACCCAATTGCCTTTTCTCTTTAAATATAAGTGAAGTGTCATCCGCGAACAAAACAATATCGTGGGTATCCCTTATGTAATAATAAGGTAAGTCATTTATATATACAAGAAACAAAGATGGACCAAGAATATAGCCTTGCTGTACGCCAATCGTAACCGCAGAACCCGAAGAAGTTTTACCATTTATTTTAACCCTCTGAACTCTATTGTTCAAGTATGAGATCATGACATCAAGGGCTTTGTTCTTAATTCCGTAATAGCGTAATTTCCTGATCAAAGTATCATGATGAACACAGTCGAAAGCCTTAGAGAGATCACAGAATACACCTAATGCACCATGCGAGTTCTCCCATGCTTCAAATACGTTTTTTAATAATTCCACCCCTGCATCAACGGTTGAGCAGCCTTTGGTAAATCCAAACTGTTTATTATGTAACAATTTGTTTACTTTAAAGTAATCTAACATCTGATCAAGTATTAATCTTTCAAATATTTTACTAAGTGTAGGCAAAACTGAAATCGATCGAAAATTTGTTGGGTCAGAAGTGTTACCCGATTTAAATAAAGGCACTACCTTGCTTTGTTTCATCAGATCAGGAAGTACACCATTCGATGTGCAGCAATTAAATATAATGGCCAAATGTGGTGCAATATCATAAACTATAGACGCAATCGTTTTAACAGAATGTCCCCACAAGTCTGACGTTTTCTTAGTTTGTAGTGATTTAAAAGCTTTAATGACGTCTTTCGTATCGACATAGGTAAATTCGAAAGCTTTGATACACATTCAGTTACAGATTGCTTCAATAGTGATTCGGAAATAATAGAAGATGAACAAAGAGTTTTAGTTGTTTCAATTGGAATTTGTGGGAAGAATTTTTCAAACTCTTTTATTTTCACATCCTCTTTAACACTACATCCATCTATATTTAATTCAAATCCGTAATTAACAATTTGACATTTATTGGTTTCCGTATTTATAATATTCCACGCTGCCTTTACCGTTGCCGGTCTTAAAAAAGTTTCTTGCGGAATAGGCAGAGAGTATCGAGTGCTAGTTAGTTAGTTAACATTCATTACTCTAGTCATACAAATCCATTTTCGGAGACATTTGACACCACCGCCGGCTGAAATTCGAGCGGTTTGATCGAGGTTTTTTTATGACATAAGAAGGCAAACAAGCAGACGGATTGACGGATTTCCTGATGGTAAGAAATTCACGCCACCTAGAGACACTAAAGTAGGTTATGGTGCGTTGCCAACTTGAGGTTGGGATGTTAGGCCTCGAGCAAAAGTAATTTTACCGGCTACCTTACCCTCCGAACCGGAACACATCACGACTTGGCGGCAGGAATAGGTAAGGCGGTGGCACCAATCCGGGCGAGTCGCTGCGAAACTCTACTCGTACCACCTAGTCAGATGTCACGGTGCTAGTGACGGTAAGCCTATGCTTGCCTTTTACGAGCTGCCTGGAGCCCGGACCAACATGGGGGTTGTTATGTCAACCTAGTTCCTCCCAGGTCGATTTACATTCGCATTGTAGACAATATGTTTTGTCTATCTTTCATCCGTATTTCTTCCACATGACCGAACCAACGTTTATGGTGTCTATAAGCCAAAGTTACCTCTTACCATGAGGAGAGCCATGTGCTTGTTTGCTATCTTATGACATCATAAACAACATGTCCTTTTTTATTTTACACCGGTGGTACTAATCCGGGCAAGCTGCTACCCATACTTTACAACCAAAAACATCCAGTTTTGCTACTTACTAAAAGACCTTGGCACAACTCTATGGTAATGAGTAGAACTTCTTTGTTAAAACTGTATTAAAACATACTCTCCCGATAAAGTACGTCGATAAAACTAAATCGTCACTATAGAAATGGGATAATTTCATTCGTCCACAGATACATTTTTGCCGTGCAAAGTTATGGATTTAAAACTTGAAAGTGGTCTCAGCGTTTGAGGCTAAACATAACCCATATATCCGCTCGTGAATGCTCGAACGCCAGCTTTGTTTTAGCTTATTTACTACATATCTGAATGGATGTTATTGGAAAGGTTATGCGGGTGGGTAAAACACTACGCTGACAGCCAAAAGCTTTTAAGCCCAAATAATAAATATTCCAATTCGTGAATGTGGACAGTTTCATTGTATTGAAAGACTAACAAGCAAACGGATTCCCTAATGGGTACACTTTTCCTGATATTTTCTAGCTCACCAAGACTAAAGCAATATAAAAGTATTGCTTGCTTAGGTATTAATTGAAACATTTCAATTTAAACAAGAAGGTTAACCGTCATTTTATCCCTCTGCTTTGTTCGGCTTCGAAGCATTTGATATGAATTGGTGTAAATTATTTGTGATAAAAGTTGTAAAATTAAAAACCTCACAAAGCTTTGTTACAACGTTGAAGCAACCTTTAGTTGACATTATAAATGCTTCTCATTAAAAACATTACAAAAATAAGAAAGTTTTCAATAAATTATGTGAAAGGTCTTAACGTCTGGTTTATACATATCTGCAACCATGAGATAACTCATTGGAACAGCTTTGCTGGTGGCCCCATTAAGAGGTTTTTGGAAATTCGCCAAAATGAAGATTGCGAAAACCGTCTTTTGGGCTATATATAAAGACTGCTTCGCAGAAACAAGATGCCCACAATGTCATGAAAATATTACACAAGTCAGCAAAATAATGTATACGTATAACAATGATCTTGTATTTATGCAATACTTATGGTCTTATGTACGGTCACGTCCAATGAAAACTATATATATTCTCTGGAAAATTTTCAAATAAATGACAAATTTTTAAATTTTCAAAAACAAACCCGCATGGATATATAGTATGAATTGTTAAATGGTTACTTGTTTTTGAAATTTTAAGAGTGAACATTTATTTGAAAATCTGCCCGTGTATACTTTTCATTGCACGTGACTGTACTAAGATATAATACATCAGTCATTAATTAGAATTTAGTACTGGTACGTTGACAAATTTTTCACCAAGAGTAGCTACTGTTATTTCTTTTGCATTGGCTACATCTATAACACAGCTATTTATTACAGTGCCAAATTTTGACCGAGCAATCGTTGCAAGTGTACGGTTACATGGTTGTTCGATGATAACTTCGTTTATTTTGATCCGATCTTGATAGGTGAACTTGAAAATTGTTTTAACTTAGTGTAATAAAAATTTCAAAATTATATCAAGCATGTCTATGCATATTTATCTAAAACTTTTCTAGCTCGAACATGGCAGTAATAGGGAGTTACGGAGTCAAGGCGACCTAAATGGAGGGAGGAAAAATAAATCTCAGACAATTGTACCGTGTGTGATATCAAATGAAAAAGCGTGATTTAAGCAATTTATATCAGAATTTAAGTTTTTGACTTATAGGCAAAAATACTTCTATCGTTTCTATCATACATTTATTATTACACTTTCATTTATTATACTTTTTTTGTGATGATTTCAATTATTTTTGTGAATATTTTTTTATTAATTTTTTAATTTTTCTATATGAAAGTTGCGCCAAACTGGTCACTAACACGTGACATCCTACTAGGATGCCTAGTAGGATGTCACGTGCCTTCCTTACCTATTCCTGCCACCATAACGTCCAATGCTTGCCGTTGCCGTGTTCCGGTTCAGAGGTTAAGGTAGCCGGTAAATCTACTTTTGCGCGAGGCCTAACATCCCGGCCTCAGGTTGACAACGCACCATTACCACTTGGTGTCTCTAGGCGGCGTGAATTTCTTACTGTCTGCTTGTTTGCCTTCCATTATCATAAAAAAATAAAAATAATGTGCAATAAAGGTATTTAAGAGAAAATAATTTTAAAAATGAATAACATATTGAACGTCAAATAAATATATTATGTTTTTTAGTTCAGAAAAGCCTTAACAACTTAATACTAAATTTTGGTTTGGTTTTGCTAAATCACCGTAAACTAACAAATGCTCATGCCTTTACTACTTGAAGAATAGGATAAAACTTTTATGTATAAGCCACGTTTGATCGAACCCCTCAAGTCGAAGCGAAGATATCTTCGATCGACGTAAACTGCAAGCCGCATGCAAAAAATAATTTATTACTAATACTAAAGGACATGGACCACTTTCCGTACAGATTTTGCCTTAAAATCAACAAATACTGAACTTAAAATACTTTTCTAAATCCATATTCACAAAAATTAACATCATTAATAGATTTTGTTCTTTCTTTTTTTGTTTTTGAGTAACAGTAATGCATAATTTTTTCAGTTACGTTGACGATAAGTCAATAAGTGAACAATTTATGCGTTATTAAATATAACTCAAAAATCGATACTCGGATCGTGATAAATTAATATGAGCCCACCTCGGATCTTTCTAACAAATAATCATCAATATCGGTTGGCTGTTGACGAAATAATCGCGTAAGAATCATACAAAAAAACACTGGAACTGACTACCTCCTTTTTTCGGAGTCAGTTAAAAATTAGAGCCACTCTTGAAATCAATTTTACATTTTACAAAGCCGTAAAAAGTGAGTGTTTTTTAATTTTTCGTAACGTTTTTATTAACAATATATTTTTATTATAAGCCGAATTTTACCGTAACTCTGCTTTGTAGATGTATTAAAATAAAACTGTCGTTTCCAGGCACATTAAAAGGTCTTTGCTTAATTCATAGCGTCAAGAAAAAAGATGACTTCGAGTTGTAAAGTTGTAGTGATCCTTTCTAAAAATATTGTCACAAGTAGCCGTCCTAGCGAACATCGGGACATCCTTTCTTTTGTATGGGAAAAATTAATATGTATTTTTTTTTAGTTTCCTCGCAGTTTTCCCTCTTTTTTATATTTTGAACCTTCCCTGGACTTCCATAAATAATTCATAACCAAAATTAACCAAATCGGTCCAGTGATGCACACTAGAGATATACAGATTACCAAGTGTCCGTTAGATGTTGATTTATTATATTTATTTTAATACTTTTTTGTATTAAAGCACACGTTCAAAGACAATTTAGTGCTAGTAAACATTCCGTCTCAGTGATCCCTGGTGCATGAACTTGGACAAAGAAAAAAACAAAATCTGTTAATAGTAAAAAAAAAGGGTAATTAAAAATGACTCGATACTCTCTGCCTTCCCAGTAAGGGACTTGACTTGCGGACATGTATATGTGATTTAAAATGTCATTTTCGTAAATTTACTAAATAAATTTAAATGACCTACAGGCAGAGCATTCCATAGTCGAGTCAAGATATATGACTAGATTAGAAAAGTAGTAGTCTGGTTATATGATTATTGCGATCGGCCTAGCGTTGTGAGAAACACAAAACTCTCTTTTTGGTAAGATGCAATTTAGCAATTTTAGTTCAGATCGGTGTTGGATAACATGACCAAACTTACGCAACCCTAAGACATAACGAAAGCTCAAGTTAAGCAGTCGACCAAACTTATGTATAGGCTCCTCACTCCTAACGTATATCAGGGCAACACGTATAAACATAGTCCAGTACTTAAAACAATAAGGTGTTAACAAGACTAATTTTAACTTTCGGAGGGATAAAATTTTTGAGACGTTTTAATTAAATACATGGTAGAAAAAACTTTACGACTACTCTCGCATACTTGTTAATACCCCGTTTTGTCCATGTTTACTGAGTAGATTAGACCATCTGCCTTTCTGCCTGGCAGCTGGCAAGACGCGAGCACTGGTCAAGGTCATTACCAACTCGACCACTGATGGTAGAATGCTGTGCAGTCTTGAACTTAGAACTTGCCCGGGAAGGGATCCACCAGTTTACTTGTTCATGTTGCCAAAATCGCTTTCATATTCCGTTCAGGAGATTGGATTAGCTTGCATAATAAACCTAACATCCCGGCCACAGTACAGCGAGGCATTTACAACATCTATGGAGATAGGCCAAGGTTATTTCGTACCATCAGGGAAGCCGTGTGCCTGTTCGCTAAACTATTATGTTATAAAAATGTTATGGAAGGGTTTTTATTATGTAAAGAGTAATATGTTTTACAGAAGTTTGGTATAAAATTTTAATACCGTTTAGAATCACAAGGGTATTCAGAAGATCAATATGTGATAATAATCCACTGCATCCAACAAACTTCATCTGAGTTTTAAAAGAATTAAACAATACACCAAAACTATTGGCCCAACGATATGATAAATTGATATTGATACATTCTATAAAAATACATATTTATTAGGTGCTGCATAAGTTTCATGCATTTCAGACGTAAGGGCGGACTGGCCCAGTGGCCTTTGCAGAATACGTTGAGTTGCCGTCACTAATACGATTTAATTATTGTTTCAGGTAAACAACAACTCGCCAACAACATGTGATAACCAAGACCGTTCACAGTAGGGAAGTAAAGTGGAGATAATATAGGTACATAGGATTGCGAAAAAGAAAGAGGAAAAAATGATTTACTGAATATTGCCATTTCCACAATCACCCACAAAGGCTGACCACCAAAACAGTTTAACCGTAAAACCGTATCTAACTTCACCTCAATCAAGGTAAATTCCTCCTCAACAACAGATTCCTATATCCGTAAAAGGCGACGCCCAAACTAATTATGGTATTTGGGGAAAATGTTAATGAATATATGTAATTATGCAAGCAACGTTAATAAATTACCATCCCTTGAATATATCAAGCTCCCTGTTTTCTTGATGTATGTAATTCCACAGTACCAAGGCACTATAAGCACAATGGCGGCCTAACTCGACCCTTGTCACTGCGTCACATATCTGTCCGACTTAATTTCAACGGGGCCTTCCGAAACCCTCTACGTCCGCAGCCTTAAAGAATACAGCTTATTTTGTTTGGCCATGGAAAATTGGTCCTGCCTGTCGATGAACTGCTTTGTTTACAATAGTGGGATATCCTTTATACATTTTATGAGTGTTTCGTATCGCTTTATCATCATCATCATTTTAACCGTTACCTATTTCAGTTACATATTTTCTTACTGCTCACATTTTTTCAGATTTTTGTGATGAAAAACGACATCGAAATTTTTACTTTATTGAAATACTACGTTCACAGTCTTAAAGAATACATCTTACTTTGTTTGACCAAGTAAATTTAGACTACCCTTTCAATGAACTCATTTGTTTACAATAGTGTAAATATATAATATATGTAATTGTGAGCATTTTTATATCATTCCCATCGTTTGAGTTCGAGTTATCTGATGTTATAGTCATGTGTTGGGTGCTGCTTAAAGGCCTTCTTCTCTTATTTGTGAAGATGTACAAAGCGAATCTCAAGGGTACTTACTACCTAATGTTTCATTTATATAGATTTTATACTTCAGATGATAATAATATCTTTAAATTAATTTTATAGTTCGTGAGTCCTAAACATCCTAAAATTTCAGAAAATTATGTGAAAAATCTATAGTTCATTTGTGGAATATACTACTGTATATTCTAGTAGCTATATAAGACTTTACATAAAAATCTAAAACTAAATGTCGGGGATTCTTAGATATAAAGATAGTTGCAATTTTTTTAAATAGGGCGTGTAGAGTTAGATTATACTTTTATAAGCTCTACATGACACGTGGTAGCTATTTTACTCGGCGAGCCAAATGGCAGCGTCTTGGCAACGTTTTACAAGTTTTTTGGTGGGATACAAATTACAAGAATAACAAGCAATAAATACTGGTAATAAATACAGCAGTTTATGAAGATGACCATATTGTGTTAAGAAATTGTTAAACAGTTGCGTTATATCTGCGAGTAGCTGCGAACTCTACCAACAAGTAGGATCTCACGGTGTTAGTTACGGTGAGCCTATGCTCGCCTTTTACATGCTGCCTGGCAGAGAAGCAGATGGTCTATTCTGCAAAGGAGCCCGGACCAACACCTTTGCTACAATAATAACTTAAGACAGAAGTTTCCTTAAGTAGGGACTAAATAAATTAACTGACTTGGTATTACATGCATCTCACAACTTTTTACGGCAGAAAAACTAAGCTTCAAGACTTTTGATGTGAAACTTCATAAAGAAAATAAAAATAAAACTTCTTTAGAATCGTTGTGATTTCAAAACGGGTGCAACGGAAAAGCGACAGTTAAGAGACAGAAATACATATTCATCTCATTCTTTTGCAGGTAAGAGACACAAATATAATATATTCATTTCATTTTTTTGTCGATTTACTGAAGTTTCACTTCTATGTGTGTGCACACACACATTTTTTCTAACGGGATGTTTTTGATGGCATACAAATTCTTTTGAAAGAAATTGTTTTACCGTAGGAATGCACTCAAACCTTTGATGATTTACCCCGTGTTGGTCCGGGCTCCTTTGTAGAATAGACCATCTGCCTTCCTGTGCCAGGCAGCTCGTAAAAGGCGAGCATAGGCTTGCCGTCACTAACACCGTGACATCTGACTAGGTGGTAGAGCTCGCAGCTACTCGCAGATATAACGCAACTGTTTAACAATTTCTTAACACAATATGGTCATCTTCATAAACTACTGTATTTATTATCAGTATTAATTGCTTGTTATTCTTGTGATTTGTATTATTTCACTAATACATAGCGTCAATGGAAACGGACATACCTTATTGCATAAACAATAAGTCACAGTTTGAAGTACACAACTTATGTAATGACACAAAGTTTGTTTAGATAAACCAACTACATATTTTGTATTTTAATTTTTGTTTTTAAATAATGGTGTTGTTCCAGCTTAAAAAATTCCAGCGTACTTCATAGTGCCTCTTTCTTACCATAATTTAATTTCCTGGTAAGGGACTTGGTGTAAAGAGATATGTATGTATATTTATATAATATTGTCCTTATGCCAACGTTGTTGTATGGAAGCGAGAGTTGGATATGTTCGAAAAAATGTTGCAGTTGAAATGAGATCGCAAGGAAGAATCTGTGGTCTAACGCTAGCTGACCGCATTCGTAATAGTGAGATTGAAAGAAAGTTTGGTGTCTAAATTAGAAAGGGCTATGCTCCGCTGGTTCGGTCATATGGTAATGATTGCAGATGATATATTGACAAGGAATTAATTAATTATTGAAAGGAATTAAAAATTTCGCAACGGGACTTGAATCCTCAGTAGCTCAATTGGTTAGAGCATTCGTCGGCTTGAGACGAAAGGTTACAGGTTCAAATCCTGTCTGGGGCAAAATTTTTCTTTCTTTAAAATTTATAGAATACTATCCCAAACACAGGGCAAGTGCTAAAATAAAAATACGTTGCGAGAAACGAAAGTTATGGCCATTCTAAAAATGTGAATTTCATCTGTAATGATGAACTCATTTGGTGGGTACTCAGAATTGTGTATCTATAGGACATAACTACTCGCGTTAACGGGTTAGAAAGGAATAGCTCCTCCTCACCTCACCTCAGTAGCTCAATTGGTTAGAGCATTCGTCGGCTTGAGACGAAAGGTTACAGGTTCAAATCCAGTCTGGGGCGAAATTTTTTCTTTCTTTAAAATTTATAAAAATATTGACAAAGCCGACATACAACATACGTGAGTGTGGATGATGATGTAGAGAGCCAGGAAGACGAAGGATGACGTTCAACGTTCAAATTGCTCTGCCCGGATCGTGAGATTTGGCGTTCGATGCTCTCCACCGACCTTGTAAGGGACCTGGCGTGAAGATATGTATGTACTCACTTTAAAATCCCGACACAGCATAAATTATTTGCTGGAATTTCCATTAGCGGTACAAGTGCATTGGCTTACGTAGGATGGGTTAAGATTCTGCATAACATGACAGGCGATCCCACTTCCAGAAAAGTTTGTGTACGGACGAGCCGAGCGCAGTTAAAGTAACTCTGCGAGCCAACGGACCGGGAAACTCGAATCAATGACTCTACAGACTTTTCAATTCGAACATTTACCGACGAATCGAGTTGAATCGTATTTATTTTGACTTAGATTGTAATTCGGTTTTCTATGATAGACATAATGATTTGAAGAAAAGTTTTTTTTTGTAATAAATTTATTTGACTATGACTATCACTATGGTGAGAGGTCAGTGATCAAGCAAACGACTCTCCAAATTCGAAGAGGAATAATATTATTCATAAGTCTATTAGCAATCATAATTATGTTTTATAACTAAACTAGCAGCCCGTCCCAGCTTCGCACGAGTGGATAAACTTCTACGTTATTTTTATACATATAAACCTTCCTCTTCAATCACTATATCTATCAAAGAATACCGCATCAATATCCGCTGCCTAGTTCCAAAGATCTAAGAAAAAAAAAAGAAAAAATATTTATTTGCGAATATGAGTGTTACAAAGATATTACAAAATTATTTAAGCGTTTCTACTCGTACATATTCTACTAACTTGAGGTGTGCAAATATTTTAATAGTTATTAATTAAATTAGTTATTTTAATTATTTACTTACTATTTAAACACTGTTTACTGTATTGTATACATGATTATTTATTAATACAAACAATTTTTAGAACATAAATTAATTTATCCCTGTCTACCGTCAACTACCACCGTTTCCAAACCTAGCCTAAGCATACAGAGAGACAGATAGTGTAAAGCCTCTTTGTTTTACACCTACAATGTAGTAATTATCTATAGTATATAATATTTACCAAAATAAAATATAATATTTAATAAATATAATATTTACCAAAACGAATTAC
The DNA here is from genome assembly GCA_002245505.1 of Calephelis nemesis. Lineage (NCBI taxonomy): Eukaryota > Metazoa > Arthropoda > Insecta > Lepidoptera > Riodinidae > Calephelis > Calephelis nemesis. Next base: position 316,588 of record NJDD01001955.1, on the reverse strand, counting down.
ATAAACATATTTATCTTCACACCAGGTTCCTTTTGGGGTAGGCATAGAATATCAAGTGAGT
>NJDD01001955.1:284002-316408 GCA_002245505.1 Calephelis nemesis | reverse complement strand
GAAGGCAGATGGTCTATTCTACAAAGGAGCCCGGACCAACACGGGGGACCAATCTTCACACCAGGTTCCTTTTGGGGTAGGCATAGAATATCAAGTGAGTAAACCACACTCTTACCCTTACTGCTGCAATCGCTGCAAATGCGATTACAACAGTGAGATCAGAAATGAGAGGGTAATATAACAGGTTTTCCACATCGCTCTCATTTATACCGTATTTATCATACTTTCATTTTTCCAGACAATTTCTCACTACCGTAAAATAACTTTGGGATAAGCAAAGAAATACGCAAAGCGATTCTATTACGTAAAACTGGTTTGGTGGTAGGTCGTTTTTATTTTGTAGTAAACATCTTAAGCCAAAGTTTTGATGTTTTTTAACGATTTGCTTGATACTTTAGAAATCTGCAAGTAATTTCATTCACTTGTAAGGATTTCAGTCTCACAATAAAATTGTATTCTTATACGTACTATTGTTAAATGTGATAACTGTTTTATATCTATACGAAAATTATTTGCGGTCATTTGAAAAATTTCTTTCCAAAAAACAAATTAACCCGAGTTCTGTCACAGTTTAATTTTTTAACACTTATATAGGTACGAAAGTATCTTTTATCTACATCAATGTGAGAACATTGGAATTTAATTTGGTAAAGATCATTAATATGAAATTCCAAGTATCAAACTCTGAAAATCAATTAATGTTAATCATTTAAAGTAAAGTATTAAAACCTCTTTTGACCCCAGTGAGAAATGAGATTAAAATAAAATTATTATTATTGAATAATCTAATTCTATATATTCTATCTTACTTTTGTTTTTGTGCTACGTTTATTGCACTGTCTCTAATTGTACTGTTAATATAAACAGACTGTATTTTATTTTTTAAAGGGAGAAAGAACATACATACTCTTAGCCCATATTTCTTTGTAAATGTTATAGTCCATATATAATCTATTGAGATTCACTTTTCCTCTTGCTGAAATCATGAAAACGATTTCATTATTGTTTAGTGGTATTTAGACTTCGAATCATAAAGACAAAGTGTTACTTAGTCAAATACATTACGTGTAGTCAGTCATCATTTCTTTTGATTATTTATATTCGAATAAATCGTGAATCTGGATGTTGTTATGGCATCTCATAATCGTTTAAAAACATAAAATATAAAATCTACAATCAGGCATTTGTAATTAACAAAGTTTTTGCGAAATGGTTGCTAATTACTTCGCCGTACCTTTTTCCTTTACAAAAACGCTACCAATTTATCATCGGCGCTCAAAAACATTTCAGAAGTTCGATCCTTGGACTTTTTCATGTCTTGCCTATGTGTTCTTCGAGGCTTTCAAAACTAATTTAAAGTTACGAACTCTTTAACTCTTGAAAATGTTTGGCGGAAATGGCTAGTAAAATAATTTCATTAAAACTTTTTCTTTTTACGAATAGCCTATGTGGTTGAGCTTTTAGCTCGGCAATTGTTTTTCTTAATGCCGACACTGCGTAAATATTTCGCCATTGTTTTTCTTGCTAGCGCCCCTTGCGACGCAACTGATTAGAATTACATTTGTTTTTATAGCCAAAGTAAGCAAGCAGACAGATATGAGGATGTTTGGAAATACGCATGATTTATTGACACCATAGATGTGATAAGAGAGTCGTAGATCCTAGGCTAGTACTTTAAGCATCTTGGTGTTTTCCTTTGCTTGTCTTAACTTCAACTCTTATCAACGGAGTGATCAATTCAAATTTCTCATTATTCTTGAGGCCATAAATCGCAGGTTAATACAATTTATGCTTCAGCGACTTAACTCCTTACACTTAAACACGACTGTGACACACGATTATGTTTTTAATAAAATGGACTAATGCAATGCGTATAATTCAAAGAGTAATTATTCCTTCGTACTTTTTTGTTTACTCCATCTATTAAAATTTGAATTAATTTAAAGGAAAGAACCTTTCGAATATGGTATGGTACGCACCCTTTCTCGATTTTTTGTGTGGTGGGAGATGATTTAGAAATGATCATAACAAGACCATTCTCCATATTATTGAAGTAAAGTGGCATGTAATACACTTTCATACTTCGCCTATAAGTCTCTGCACACTATTTCTAGTTTTATTTAGTTGTTTATTTTACTTAGGACCATTACTTTATAACCGACTTAATACAAAGTTGCGTATATATCAACTCAATTCCCGTACTGCAAACTGACTGTAAACAGATACCTGAAATCTTTATCCTATGAAGATTCAGAGAATATTTTACAATGCAAAAAATAATTTCATTCTAGCTAAGCATTAAAGTTATAAGATTTTACTAATGAATATCATCTAATTTAATGACACTTAGGGCCACTTGCACATTCCCGGGTTACATTTGACATTGAGTTAAACTGTCAAATGTAAGGTGATTTAACTCGAGTTAGACGTTAACTCAGTGTTAAATGCTTAAACCAGGAACGTGCAAGTGGCCCTTAAATATACAGATTAACCCCAGGTCAACTCATTACACAAACACATACACGCACACCCACACACACACATACACACACACACCTAGAATGTAAGGATATCATATTATGTATAGTTTTTATTTTCTCCTTTTGGTAGTTTATTCTACTAGTATGTCAATGATACTTATGTAATATACCTACTAATGTAACTGTACATGAAAATCCGCGACGGGGGCGCTAGTGACTTGTAACTCAGGTCATTACCTACAACAGGCACCAGACTCTCACCTAGGTTTTACTGAGGCTGTTTCATTTAGTTTGTAATCTACTTCAATACCTAAGGTGACAGTAAACAAATAATTTGAATTTTATTTCAAGAAAGTTATGTACTTATAATTAGGTATCGCCTCAGTATTCTAGCCGTATGGTTCGATCGTGGGGTGGGGCAACAAAAAAAGTGAAAATAACGTTGTCCTGGATTGAATATGTTTCCGATTGGCTATAGGCATTGTGGGACTTAATGATTTCGGCTAGTCGTGGGTAGCCCTGATTGCCCTTCTATCTACCTTTTCATCCACGAAGAGCGATTTTTTTACGTGAGAGGTCAGCGAACAAGCACGCGGCTCTCCTGATGGAGAGAGGAGAAACAGGTGCTGTCCCTTGGCCGTACGGTTAAGTCTATTGTGTAAGTCTTAAGGCCATCCTGTCATCCGGGCCGGAGCCATTATGTCGGTAGAAACAAATAAGGCGGTGGATCCCTACCCGGGCAAATTGCTGCACAACACTCTACCATCAGAAGATCGATACTTACAGTGAAGTTACTTTTTATTATTAGGTGTAGCTCTTCATGTTAGTCGATGAACCTAATTCATGGAAATATATAGATACCAGAATAAATTTAATGAGCACCCATTGTTAATGAAATTGAAGATAGGATAGTCAAAGTATCTCACGCAAGAATAGATCTAGACTTTGATTGTGACTTTTCGGTGTTTGGGCGGCTTGCATTTCTTGTTATCGAGGAATCCCCTTACTTGATTGTTTCACTTATTACTGTAACTACTACCTTTCAACTTTTACTGCTATCACAACTTTATTGTATGCCATGTTTTGACTTGAAAGATGTAGAATAAACTTATACAAAAATCTGAGAACTAAAACTTTACGTTAGCAATGTACCATTTACATCAATACTATGTAATGTAATACTCTTCCGTCTATAAATTAAGAATAAACCTAACCTCTGCCAACACACGAAATTTAACGACAAGGTAACCACGGTCATTCGTGGCAGGTATTCAACTTAAAACAATCTACCTATACTTACGGATTGAGTTTCAATGGTTAGTTTAAACCTGGCGTGAAACATAAGAAACAAACAAAGAAAATTATTTATTTGCGGAATATGTATGTTAATGAGATGTTACAAAAATATATAAGTATATCAACATATTCTACCATATTTTGGTGTGCAAATATTTTAATATTTATAAAAAATATTATTTAATTACATGTACCATTACTTTAATTATTTGTATTTATAACTGGTTTAATTATTTATTACCAAACGTTTTAAAACTATAATTAAATTTAACCCTGTCTACCGCAAACTACTACCGTTACCAAACCTAGTCAGACAGGACAAGAAACGGCGAAATATACGTAACATATGTGCAGAACGCGTTAATCAGTCAAGCTTATACACTTGTCTGATAGTTTATTTCGAATTTAATGAAAGTTAGAAGCACTTAAGAATTTCAACAAAGCTTTCGCAGTTCCAGCAAGTGAGGGATGTATTGTGAAGATGGTTGTTATAATCTCTGGAGTGCACGAGGTCAAGTTCGTATTATTTATGGAGGCAGCGCATCGTGGATATGTTCTCTGCTCTATTTCCCTCGGTGCACATAAAGGCTTATCTACAGGAAATTTAATATCATTCGATCTTAAGAGATAAATCGAACAAATATAAGGTCCTTACACTTGTACTCGTAATTGGCGCTTTTGCGAACTGGCCACTTCAATCACATTTTTTTCCTTTTTGGTTAAGAATTCCAAATTTAATGAAAAAGCTGTGATAATATAACGCAAACAAGCAGACACATTTTCTGATGGTAGGATGGTGGATGCTAGCCAGTTACGTAATTTAACCATGTAAGCGAAACATTGTCACAGCCCCAGTCGGTGCAAGTGCAGTTTTCAGTAAAAGCTCGTTATTTCCGTGATGTCGCTAGTGTCGCTATATAAAAGCCTCCTTTTTCGCTCCACTGCACGCTTTTGACTGCTCCACATAAATTTTATTTTTAATTAGGACCGACCTACTTATTTTAAGACCCTATTATATGTAATTGTGATGTTACATTAATTAAAAATTTAGATACTGTCCATAAAATTACAGATATTTAATTAGGTTCGTGTAAAATTAAATGTTGAGGTATACAATTTTTCTTCATGGTATAAATTTAATCATGTCAACTACGAAAAGTCATGCCGGTGGTAATTATTTTAATTCTGTGTGTCGTCCGCTCTCTATAATTAAAATTATACCTATTAAATACTAATATTAAATTATTATATATTATGCAGGGATACATTGAAAGTACCTACCATCTAATTTTTAAAATATGGAAGTTAATGTTAAAACAAAAGTGACTTTTAAATTTCATTGTCAAATTTTTATATTTACTTGTATGAAGATTTATTTAAAAAGTCCATAAAAAGATTTCGATTGCAGTTAGCTTACGTTTGGTTAAATTAACCATAAGGCGGCGGCGGCATTTCGGGCCCAATTTGAATTAAATCTAACATTAGGGCTATGTCTTATTAAAATAATGTATATATTGTTAAGAATAATATAATTACGATTAATAATTTTTTTTAAATTTAATTACGATTGATTACAGTTGCACGTTTTCTTAAATTGTTTATTAATAACTTGAGTGTGTCTTTTTCACTTTTAACCTTCGAAGGCACTAATTGTTTTATTTATAAATTACTGATAACTTTGTGCCTCCCCAACATAAACACGTCTTTTTATTTCACATCACAGACAAAAATCCATAAATTTACAGTCAAATAGAGCGCTCGCGGAGGCCAGAGTATAACTTATAAGGCCTCATTTATGAACGAACGAAATTAAAAAATAGCAACATTGTTCTCCTCTTCTGATGGTAAGAAATAATCGTGGCCTATAAACACCACAGATGTTATGGTTGCTGTGCTGTAGGAGTGTCAGACCAATTGTGCAAGTAAATTCGACATTTTGGCACTATCAGCGGATGAAAAATCAGAAAGCATGCTCGGGTAGGGAATCAAAACCTAAGGGGTGTGATCACGTGTACAGCCTTAGTGATTACAAAGTGAGTCAATATGCTATTTACAAGTGCAAAATTTGTCGATTTTTATTTTTGCACTTCATCATCACTTTTGTTTTTGCACTTGATGGGAAGGGTCGTATTATCAGCAGGTTATCATAGATACAGGACGCAACGTTTATAATTATTTAGTTACACTTTTTGTAACTTATAAATACAAGGATATTTACTTTTAAATACGTAATGCCTACGTGTTATCTTTGCAACCAAGGCACCCACGACTAGCCTATGACTTAGTCCCACAATGTGATAGATGGCAAGCCTTCCCGAACCTACCCGACACATTTGTCATCCCAAACAACGTTATTTTTATTATAAATTTTAATTATTTAAATTGGAGGTCAAACTCAGGATTTCGTGAAGTCTAGTCTAACGCTGGACCACTAGACCATAGAGGATTATTTGAAAATATTAAAAAAAAAAGTTACACCTTGAAATTAAACCATAAATCGTGTGTCGATTTCCGCTAAGTTATTAACTTTGACCGCAGATTCGCGTCACAATATAATTAAAATGTAGTGCGGCCACTGAAATTCTGTATTCCTGCATGTGGTCCTGATTGCTGTTCAGCGATCGTCGTTATTGGTCACAACTATTTAGATAACATGTGAATTATACGTAAGAATCGGAATGTGAACAATTTTCACACACCTCATAATTTATTGCTCTGGGTCTTATATAAACTGCACCAGAATATTCAAATAATTAAAATGATTATAATTTGTGTAATGAAATTTGTTTATAATGATCGAAAATTATAATAGTTCTGGCCAGTTTTCCAATTACTTTCAATTTGTTCCGGAAACCGGGTGTACTCATCGATACATCGATTAAACGATCAGAAAAAAATGTTTCGTATTATGTTATTAATTGTCAAGTCTCCTTTACTTAGTCCTTTTTTTATAAAAGGATTGCAATGCAGACAGGCAGACAAATTTACAATCACAAGTCTTGATAACAAAGATCCGTCTGGGTATATTAGGCTGAAATGTAGAAAAATATTACCTACTTTAAAATTCACATATCAAGCGGACCTCACAAACGTTTATTCAGCCTAAAACATTTTAAATTAGAATTAATTTTATGATGCTCCATTTGAAGTAAGTATTTACCAGTGTGTGAACTATCGATGGTAGCGCAGTCCTCCTTTACAACACTTACAATTTTAATTTAACACTTACAGTTTTTAATGGTTTCACCATAAGAGTCCTGAGACGTCCACTATACGGTAGCTTTTGCCGTCAGCTTTTCCTGTTACTAAATAGAATCTTCAGTGTGTACCTGACACCAGTTTCGTCTCAACTAATGTTTTCGTGTTACATTGCTTACGAAACATTAAAACGTAATTTAGCGACAAACTGACAGGAAAACCTACCGTGTAAAAGGCGTCAATCAGCAACCAATAAAATTTCTGTAATGGGTACAACGTATAAGCGGAAAATAGAATAATTCGCGACATATTGAAATTTTAACTTTGTGATTGCTCTACAAAAATAATGTATCTGTAGTTCGTGTATATGACAACAAATAAAACGATGAAGCACTCTCTGTATTGTGCAAATAACTTAAAAGCCGGAACTAACTGAGCTGTATTTATTGCATGCCAGCTAAACTGCCATATATTACAGCGAATAAACAATATAGGTAAGTTACACTGCGTTCCTGGCTTGGATTTATTTTAAAAGTTTCATTTTAGTGATATTTTCAACAGTTAATGCTTACGACTTTGCCAACTAGACACCAAACCTTATTTTTCAAATAAAAAAAGTACGAGCTCAGTTGATGAGTTCTGAAAATTATTAGCTTTGACATTAAATCAAAATCATGCTTTGATATTAAAAACGTGATCCAAATCAAGGCAGTGTTTTTTGTGCTGTGCGAATTAATGCAGGTATACTCGTTTTAATGCGGCAAAAATAATTAATTATAATTAGGGACTATCTCATTACGTCCCATTTGAAATAAAAAAAAAACGTGTAATAATCGATTCATTCTTTAGTAGCTAGAATGCGACGGACAGACACAAACACTTCAAACTTAAATCACGCCTATTTTTTAACAAATTGCCTATCAACGATACTATGTAGGTGTTCTCAATGTCGTGGCTTGGATTTTAGAAGCAAAAAAGTTTTGAACAAAACGTATAAGTTTATTTTATAGATAGCATATTTTATAAGCGAATAAAACAAAATCTAGTAACATAATTTTATACAGAAAAAGTACTACGTTCCTTAATATAAATAATGAGTTATAGGACTCGCCCGGGGCGCTTTTATTAAAATTTCTATATCAGTCTTCTTGTTTTAGCTTGAAAAGCTTGACAAAGTAAAAGACAAGTCTTTATGAAAAGAAATCGCTTTTAATATTGCTCGGGTTATTTACCCGACTCCTTATATATTACTTTATTCTGTTTTTATTTTATTCTTTGTGTTGATTTTATAGCCGCATATTTATGTTGAGATTTCCTGAGATTATGGGACAAAAAGTTTATATATATTTCTACAAAATCTAATCTATTTCTACCAAAAACTCGTTACAAACGGTTCTGTCGTTTCAACGTATCTACAGGACATACATGCAAAAAACAGACTTCGCGTTTATAAGCCTCTTATTGTAAGGGACTTTCACTTCGCAGATACCTAGATTCAGTCAGTATACCTACCTGTTGAAGAATCTTACGTCAAAACCAGTAGAAAAAACCTTTCCATAACCAGAAGTAAAACTCAATAAGTTGCAAATAATTCGAATTATTTTAGGTATATTGTGAATTCGAATATTTCAAAACATACATAAAATAAAGACAAGAGATGCAAACACTAGTCATAGTTATTGAAGGTGAAAAAGCCTCTTTGGCTTACATTTGAACGCGATGATAACCAAAGTAATGGTGTCTGAAAGGACGTGGCCAGAAAGGATGTAAGAGTTTTAGTTAATGATGTAGTGTTGCATACAGCGCGGATGTAGAGAGAGTGTGTGCAGGGAATAGCGTGAATGGAGCGCTGGGTAAGCTATTTCAAAGCGAGGTTTTGAGTCTAAATGCTAGACTCGCTTTGCATAATTCTGTGCTTACCCCAACACTGTTGTATGGAAGCGAAAATTTAGTATGTCAGAAAAAGCATGAGAATATGTTAAATGTGGTCGATATTAGAACGCTACGGAAAATCTGTGGTGTAACGCTTTGTGGCCGCATTCGTAACAGTGAGATCCGAGAAAGAGTAAAGAGTTGAAAGGAAAGTGTTGGTGTTAAAATGAGAAACGGCATACTCAGCTGGTTCGGTCATGTAAAAAGAATATCATGAAAGATGAAAAAGCAGATACACAATGCGAGTGTGGTTAGATGTAGGTACGCGGTACAAATGTTGAAATTCCACTATCAAAATATAGCTCGAGTGTTATCCGAGGATGGTGTCAAGATATTTCGACCGGCCCGTTAGTATGAAAAAGGTAATAAATGTGGAGAAAGCCAGACAGGTCTGCCAGGATCGTGAGATTTGGCACTCGATACTACCTCGTAAAGGCACTTGGCGTTAAGATATGTATGTATGTAACATTAATACCATTTCTGCGCCAACCGCAAAACGAATCCAATCGCCGTGAGAAGGAAAAATTTGTCCAAATAGCTAATAGACTTTGCTCATGATGTCGCCATCATGCGGGATGTTGAGTAAACAATAGTTATTGCCCGATAGTCGTTTTAGTAAATTAACAAACGCTTTAAGAAAATCTCACTTACTTCCTGGATTCAGCAGGCAGCAATTTTGGAATCGGCACTTATTGTGCGGAATTTCCTCAGTATGTAGCCCTCAAAATACACAACAATAAGTAAGAAGTACATCATTAAAAATATAATAGGTAAATCAATACCTAATTGCACCTAACGGCGCACCCAGAGATGTCAATTAACATTTAATCTATCATTAATTCACAGTTTTGTATTGAAAATGTTGTCGTATAATTGATGATTAAAAAATATTAACGTCTGTTACTTCAGCCGTTAGTATTAAATTTATTAAATCTAATTGTACCAAACAAACCAACCAAATTAAAGATATTCTAGATCTATTAAAACGAATTTCTGCAAAGTAACGTCAAATCAAAAATCTTAAATCAAAAACTAAACAACCATTTAGTTGATACATAAACATACACTTACATCGTTTCTGATAGAAATTGAACCCTAAACTTTTGCTTTGAAATCACTTTTCAGAATCCACATGGAAAAGGGCGAGTAAGGATAGAGAATAAATAAGGGAAAATGGGTAGCTTGCTTAGTTGTAATTTTGGAATTCTGGATAACAAATTGTTAGGGTTATTTTTAGTTGAGGCAAGGGCGCCTGGCAATTTATTTTTCGGTAGCCATCCAATTATTTTTGGGCAAGGTAGTGATCCATAAATCTGTATTGGACGCCGTCGGACTAACACGCTCCGGCCCGAGACCTCGTTACACGCTAGTCATAATTTAGACTACATCTCAGTCTGGAGTTCAAAAACTTATTTTCCAACAATAGAGAATTTACAATCTTATTCAAAAGTCCTACGTTAAACTATCTAAGCAAGGTTCCGGATCACACTATAGCAATTTTGTTATTAAGTTTCCCCTTCATGGCCGAATTTTAGACATGTTAAAAATGATAGAGCTGAATACAAATAAAATAACTTTAAAAGCATGAACATGTCATATTTTTTGGATTTAATCAAATATCAGCAAAACCCGATCAGTGGTTTCGGGAGTACGATGAGAGGTGAATCAGTCTCTCACATTTTCCTTTTATTTGTTCAAATTAAACTTTGGACTCGAACGGTCCTCATTTATTTACTTATAATAAAACTAGGCTAAAGCCAACATTAAAAAATATTCTACTCATTTCTGAAGGATCAGCAACGCTTCTGTGAGAACTTTGCCGCTGTTGTTCTCGGTCGGTCGGTGATCATTAACCTGTAGTAGACCTATCTTTGCATTATTCTTGACGTCGATAAAATAAATGTTCCTAATTTCATTATCTGATTGTTTCTGGAAACTAACTGCGAACCCGGGCGCCAAAAAGTCAAATCCGACACCGGACCACTAGACCATAGAATCGATACATATAGGCTTGATACAAAGAAATGATCGCTTTCTAGTTTTTACTAATTCAATTTCTACTGTTTTCACAGATTGTCACACTTCACAATTATTGAAGGCGTAGTATGATTCATTAATATTGTATTTTTAAATCTTATTTTTTTTTTCATAAAAGTTTTCTGAGAGGCTGATTCCAACCCCGGTTCAAATTTATCAAGTCTGTTTATTTGCCTCCCGATAGTATGAAGTGTAATGCTTATAATATGCAGTATATAACTGACTATGTATAACCAACTTTCATAGTTTACGATGTATCCGCACATATCCTTCATATCCATCCATGCTCACGTAGCATACAATGATGGGGAGATGCCGGCCTTTATTTTATGAGACCCTTTTACAATCTCTCTTGAAAGCTCATCAAAGAAGGTATCCTTGTAAAGGTTTTTGGGAACATTCTTCAGTTATAAACCGTATAAAAAACAAAATTGTCTTACGGTAAATGAAGATTATTTTATTTAGTATCTTTACCTATTTTTTTGAGAAAAACTTAACAATAAAGTATTTTAGCCATCTTTAAAAAGTTTAAGCCATTTGCTAATCGTTCACAGCGACTGTAATCGAGAAAATTAATGATATTTAATTAAATTGATATGATGTTTAATAAAATTAATGTCATGTTTAATATACACTTTTGGGATCGTCTATTGATCTGTCAATGATCGTTAGGTTCGAAAATGGGGAAAAGGTTCTATTGAAATAACGAAGTATCACGAAGGCGTACCGTAAAATATCACAAGTAAATATATTTTTTCATTGAAAGCACTATTTTGGGTATTCCCATTATTAAAGAAAGCTTTGCTTTCGGTTGTCCGAATGTTCTAGTAAATCTAGTACTATCAATATTATATTTCTCAAATTAGTAATAGATTGCATTGCATTTTCTTTGATATTTTTAGCACTCCGTAAAGGCTCATAAGCAGTGCTTCCTCCATAAATTGCCAGCATATTTACTTTAATTTTATAAATCAAACCGATTACGAAAACTATTATTGATTTGTATCCACGCCATCTGTGAACACACACAGCAAACTCACAAAAGTGATGCCATTTTTATGTAACCGTGACCAAAAGCTCTAACTAGATGTGCCTTTATAATCTTTGCATTTGTGAAATTTTGTGAGTCATAGACACGAAAAATATTATTTACAAGTACGCACGAATAATTTATAAAGGCGATGAGTTAAATTTAAGCACAGCTTTTCAAAGTTGTAAATATTATCATTATCGAGATGTGGTGTTGCCAATTTAATGATTTTTCTGAATTAGCGACTTTTTGGTTAGTTTTATTGACAATAAGTAGTTTTAATGACATTTTATTAAGGTGTTGAGAATTCCATCTAAAAATTCACCACGTTTCTTTCAGTTAGTACAAAGTCGTACGAATACGCTATTGAAATACTAATAATTTAATTTACCTTTGGAATCGATCAAAGCGAGCGGGATATTTTAAAGAGTTGACAATATCCACTGCCACCAGATGTTCAGAGTCAAAGTAAATTATTTGTTGGTTTTGACGTTGTTTAGCGTTTAGCGCAAATCAATTTTATGATTAATTATTATTAAGAGTGAACTGTAAGACTTGTTTTAATAAAATGTGCTTTGTAAACTATAAAGCGCCTGTTTTTTGTACTTTTACTTTTGATGATCTGATGACTGACTTATTATTGTTATTAAAAATAATTATGTGGCATGTGAAGCAAATAGACATTTCGTTTTACTGCGTTTAAATGATTAAAGGACTGCAATAAATAAACAAGAAAGATAAAATTTTAATTCAATGACTGTTAAAGTAGAAAGTGACGCTTTAGCTAATCACGTGCAAATATGGAACAGTACGGAAACACTACTTACAAACGGCACGGCACACTCGCACGTACACGCATAAAAACAAACACACACAGGCACACACACATACACACAGGCAGGCACACACACACACTACACGACGAGGCCTCTAAGCGGTTTTTGCGGTGCTGTAGTAGCGAATGCCGCGTCAAGCCGAGAGTAACGTCATTTGTTTCCGTGAACTTTTTAAATATACTGCGAGCTTATTCTTCTTTAGCTAGGATTGGCTGACCCGGTCCATAGCGTAGGTAAATAGCATAGATTAGTCTTATTTTCTATACTGTTTAATATTTGTATATGTGACATAGTGTACACTCTACAATATCATCACTACATAGCATAAAATAGTCGCTTCCTCTGTCCCTGTGTCCCTTTGAATTCTTAAATCTTTAAAGTTTTTTTAAAAGATAAAGTGATTGATTTCATAACCGTGCGAAGCCGCGGCGGGCTGCTAGTCTTATATAATCCGTTAAACATCTGATTTGTCGGCATAAAACGAAAGGTTACAGTTCCAAATCCTGTTTGGGCGAATTTTTTTCTTTCTTTAAAGTTTATAAAAATATCTAAATGTCAATAAATTGTAACTATTATAGGTTATACTTTATTCGCGTTTCTTATGTTTGAGGAAAGGTTTTTAAATATTTAAAAGATTGGCAGCTGTTTCTTTAATATATTTAGTTTTTTTTATAATTAACTTTATTCGTGACATTATCTTGCTATCATCACAGCATTGCCGTCTATGTGCCAGGACTGTACTATACCCCTGTACTGCGCCTGTAAGCGACTGCCCACTGCACGGAGTAAATAATATAGTACAGCTGTAGTATATAGACTACAGGCCCAGGCCAAAAATAGATGGGTCGTATGAACCATCAGGTGACGTATATAGGACGATATAAGAGCATTAAATAATAAGATTCATCACTATGCCGTCACCTGTAAGCTGTCCAACTGAGTGCAGGTGAGAATTCAAAAGTGCAGGTAGAGTAAGTCCGTTTTGGTCACTTATTTTTGTACGGCATTGCTATCGTCGATAGAACCATAACAAATAATAAGAAAGCATACAAAATGGTGTGCCAGAAATCGCGTATTTTTTTTTCATACTGTTTCAGTACAGCTTCTACTCCAATGATAAATATTGGAGTAAAAGCTGTACTGAAACAGTATGAAACTGATGCCGTACAGAATCAAGTGGCCAAATTTAAATTTAATTAAAAAAAACGCGATTTCTGGCACACCAGTTTGTATGCTTTCTTATTATTTGTTATGGTTCTATCGACGATAGCAATGCCGTACAAAAATAAGTGACCAAAACGGACTTACTCTACCTGCACTTTTGAATTCTCACCTGCACTCAGTTGGACAGCTTACAGGTGACGGCATAGTGCTGAATCTTATTATTTAATGCTCTTATATCGTCCTATATACGTCACCTGATGGTTCATATGACCCATCTATTTTTGGCATGGGCCCGTAGTCTAATAGTATAATCTGGGTGGAGTTTAACTCAGGCATAACTGCGCGTGTTAGGTCCTTGCAGAATTATCTTCCAACTGCTTTCCTACCAAGCAGCTTGTAGAAGATGGTGTCGGCGCTTGTGCAAATAACATCGCAATTACATCTAAGTGGTTGAGCTTCGCAACAGTTACTAATTAAGACAAAAACCAGTTGCATTATTTTACTAGAAAGAATAGTGTGAAAAATGCTGGTTTTTAATATTTATGAAAAAGAAAAAAGTATTAAGTATTCGTTGAGTGTAAAGCGACAAAAGCAAACAATTAAAATATTCTACCATTACCAAACTTCTATAATCCCAATGTCAGCCAACCAATTTAAAGTTCGTAATGTAACTTTGAAAGACTCGAAAATCTGGTAATCTTATAAGGATTTAAATGAAAGAACTTTCACTGAACTTCCGACAAATTGATAAAATATACAAAGGATGTTTTAAACATCAGTAAAATTGTCATGTTTACTTCCGGCTACTTTTTAACCGTGGACATGTTGTGTTATTATTGTTCCACGATTTGAATTTACTTTCTTAATGGCCATAGCTCTCAATGGTTTAGTGGTTTTCTTTCATAAAATGTGTAAATTTATCCACTGAGTGTTGAGAATGTATCAAAATAATCATTTTTCTTGAAGACAAAATTGTTTGTCAAATCACCAATTTAATAATAATAATCATCTGGTATAATATTATGCAGCATCAACAGCTTTTTTATGTGATAACACTTTAAACAAACACGGCGCTGCTGATGACAACAAACATTCGTGTCTCTGACCTGTAGACTAGATTTGTCGTGAATACGTACTACCCTGTGGCCAGAGTGCAAGTCTACCGGCTACCTTACCTTCCGACCGGTACACGACACTTACAAACTTTATATTTGTAGCGCCATAAATTGGTAAGGCTGTGGGATACTTACCAGGAAAGTTTCTGCATGGCATAGTAAATACCCTGTTTAACATATTCTCGCTTTTTACAAGCTGCCAAGCAGGGAGGCAAATATTCTGTTCTACACAGAGGACCTGGACACACATGGGGAAGTTATAGTCCTAAATTCTTTAATGAAATGAAATTTATTGCTTTGAAATTATAAGGTTACCAAATTTTAAACCTTTACAAAAATTGTTTACTTGTGTTAAGTAGTTGTATCATTTAGATACTCAAAGACTGTTGTTGTATTCAAAATCGGTATTAAATTATAGTCATAAGTCATCAATAAGTCATGTCAGAGTCTTGGGTACAAAAGAAAACAAAATTGACTAATTTCACTCAATATAAACGCGAAATTCAATAATTTTGAAAATACTTCGACCATCCTTTGTCTCAATGGCGCCAAAACTCCCAAGTGAACTTGATGAAGTAAAATTTAACATTGTAATTAATTATTGGTAACAGAGACATACAGTTATGGAGTACAGATATGATAGAGAGATAAAGAAGACATACTTTCGTGTGAGCAATGTAAGCCTTACTTGTTAAAGTCGAAAACTCGTAGTAAATACAAGAAAGAGTAAGTAACAGGCATAGTCAGTTCAACGATAAGTAAAATAAATAAATGGTCTTGAAAACAAAATTCAGCCAAAATGTAAAACATAGAATGAATAGTATGGATCTGCTTTTTTAAATCCAAATATGTGCTAATTAATTGCACTACAACACTTAAACTCTAATTTAAATAATAGTTATCTGAAGAGCACAGCATAGTGCAGTGAATCCCAGAACAGGTTTTCTAGGAGTGTGAATAGAAGTAGCTGACTAATCCTATCTTTGATTTCTGCTGCACCTGCTAACTGGTGGGTTGAGTTCAATATTCCTAGCTGAAGAAAACGAAAAGCACTGCTAACTGCGTCGCTTTTAAAGTTACTTAATTTGACTTATGTTTATTCAACAAATTTCATTTAATTATCAGAGGATTGGTTTTAATTATTTTTTTCGTTCCATCGTATGGGTGACGAAGAACCTAAAATCAAATATGATTGACTTGAGCGACCGCAGTCAGTCCGACGCTGAAACGTCTTTTCATTCATTTCGTTTTCATTTCATTTCATTATCAGAGGATTGGTTTTAATTATTTTTTTTCGTTCCATCGTATAGGTGCCGAAGAACCTAAAATCAAATATGAATGACTTGAGCGACCGCAGTCAGACCGACGCTGAAACGTCTCTGCGCAGAAATTAATTATTTCCCCGAATGCTTAGGTAAATTTTATCCATTTAACTTAATTACAGAGTACATAATGGAGTTTATAGCTCCATTATTAATCTCGCTCCGTGCTCGCTGCTCAGAGCCCGCCCTGAAAACAACTTCGAATGGCCGTTTAAAAGTTTGATAGGCTATTTTAACCTCTATTCTTTATGGCTAGCATATGATTTTGCTGTTAATGTGGAATCGTGAGATATGATATAAAATCGCTTAAGCTGCTTGCGTTTTGTAAATACGTCTACCCTTTTACGCGTCGCATCACTTCAGACCTTTTTTGATTTATTTTTCACTGAAGAAAACGAAAAGTTTTAAAAGGTTTTAATGGAAAAGTTTGTGAGAATAAACGAAATGTTTAAATAAAACAAACTTTTTTAAGAATAAAAAGTCTAAAAATATATCTACTAATCGTATCTTTAGGATTATAAAGTTTTAACGGATTTTTTTACTCTTACTACGCTTTTTTGTAATTTTATTCGACATCACCTAGCTACGAGTACAGTTATTTGCTCAATTTAACCTTATTTTCTTTGAAGCTTTACGATATTCGTTGCCCTATCGGCAATAATGAATGTAGGTTTACACCATGTTTTAATTTTTTATTTAAAACTTATTAATAACTATTGATAACGGATGAATTTAAACAATTAAATTAATGTTACATCTCGCGATGTCCGTAACAAATAATAGCTTAAACTAATCCAGACACACACCGGCCCCATCATAAGAAGCTATCACTTTGGTAAAAATATTTTTATTTCAACAAACACATTTTATCCAATAATACTTTAATTACTGCGAAGTTTGTAATAGAACAAAAGATGAATAGTTTCTTTAAAACCGCCGGCGTCCACAGAACAATGGTCTTATCTGGCGACTCAAACAAAAGTTTCAAATATTTTCTCTTCTATTCAATGCACTGAAAAATATCTTCTGCCATACTTTCACGTCAATAGCTATCGTTTCAAAATGACTAAAGTAGAGCTTTCAATGTGACAGATTTCGACAGGGAGTTTGTCAAATAAATTAGGATACATTTTTAGAATAGTAGCAGCCCGTTCCAGCTTCGCACGGTGAGCAAACTTCTATGTATTATACATGTAAACCTTACTCATGACTCACTCTATCTATTGAAAACAACCGCATCAAAATACTTTCCGTAGTTAAGCATACAGACAGGTGAAATGGACTTTGTTTTATAGTGATAAATCATCTAATCAAGTCATATTGATTAGTTACAGCATAGCAATAATTTGCAGAAAGTAGTAATTTGAAAAAACATGTTGCAGCGCATTATCCCTTAATTTTAAAACTATTATTTAACATTTATTTACATTGACGGGCTCAAAATTTACAACAGGCCAGTATAACTAAAGACATGGACATAAATAACCTCAAGAAACAGATAATAACTTGCATAATATTACATAGATCATTAATAGTGATTAATAGTCCGGTGAAGTTGTAAAAGCCTGGCCGTTAGCAATGGCTAAAATGCCATTAAAAAAAATGTTTTATGTAATAAAGAAATTGAAGTTCGAGTTATCGCGAAAGCTACCCATTAAATACTTCACAAATGTTTTATTTTATATTTTTTAAACAAAGACTTTTTTAAATTCAGGCTATTAGTGTTTTACAAAAAAAATAACCAATGTTTTACCAACCATCCACCAATAACATGCTGCATGTTATCCACGTGAGTAGCATGTTATGGTTGGATGTCAATTTTAGATAGTGTTTAATTGATTAAACAGGCGTTTATTTTTTGTTATAATGGGGTTACCATTTTTTTAGAATAATTTTTAAGATTTCGTTTTAAAATTTTCATGCTATGTAAGATTTATTATACTTTGTATCAAAGTAAGGTAAGATACATATTACTTAGTATGATACTACTAAGTATAATTATTGCTAATATTATAACGCCTATTGTGTCTGAAAAAATAAAGATAGACGCTTTAAAAATATTATCTACAAATAATAGTCTAAAACTAAACCCCGTCGCCGTATTAAAAAACACGGAGTAAAGTACTCCATATTTCAACCTAGTATTATTTGGTAAAATTCAGTATAAATTAATTAAGAGTAGTTAAGTTTTATTAAGTTAAATATTTTAATTAAGGGTAAAATTAGTTTGGTCAGTAATTTGTGTAATTTTTAAGATAAATTCTAAACACCTTTCCTCTGAATATATCGTATCTTTGTATTCACGTTAATTAAGAAAGAATTTAAATTAAGCTTACTTAGGCCATACTAAAAGTTTATGGATCCTGATAAAGAATTTGATCTTAATAAGAATTGAATTTGAATGAGAGACATTTGATTTTTATGATCACACATTTTTTCATTCCTTGAAACCATTGTGTGAAGCAGTGAGACCACCCTTAAGTAGGGACCTCCTTAACGGCTTCTTAGAATGCATTAACCGCCGCTGTGGGCTTGAGAATCGTAAACCTCTAGGTTACTCTTTTATTATTGGGAATAAAAAGAAGTCGCAAGGTGCGAGGTCCGCACTGCACAATGGTTGGGTTATCAGATTCAGATTTGAAGCCTTCACATTCGCATTAGTTCTATTAGTGGAATGTGTGGAAGCATTGTCGTGGTGAAGGATGACGTGACATCGAGGATGGTTTTTACGAACTTTTACTAAGACATTGGGCAAACAATGAATTACATATCAAACTGCAGTGACTGTCCTTTGATTTTCATGCGATGATATCACGTAATGTATAGTTTTTCCGAAGGATAACGCAACCATGTTTTTGCCTGTGCCTGATTGTGTAAATGCAGATTTATCGTAATTGAGATGATCTCGTTTCAATTTTCTGAACCTCGAATAGACAGAGCTACAAGATGATGCTTCATTATTAAATGCCATATGAGGTCTCTGGCAACCCTCTTGTTGACTTAAGCCGCAGAGAAAACTGTAGAAAAACAATGTTGAGCGATTTTTTTAACGATTGAAAAATAGATGAGTCTCGAAAATCAAAAAGTAATACGTTTCTGAAGAGTTCTATTTTCAAATTGTAATATTGTTTTTTTTTATTTTATTTATTGTAAGTGGACAGTTCCATAAACCAAAATGAACGACGTAAAGAACATAATTTATCTACCGGAACCTATATAACTAAAGGAAGAAAGGCACCCTGGTCATTACTTACGCCAAATAAAATCACGAGGAGAACCTCAATAAAACCGTCCATAAACATAATTAGTGCGTAATGACCCAAATGTTATAAATGTAAGAAAGCGCCGCTTGACGGCACGTCGATAGCTTTGACCAGCGATACCATTAATTCTATTCCGCCAACTTATTACGCAGAGGCCGACGTATTTCATTCCACTCCCTAATAGCTAAGAAAAAAACAAATTAATATAATGTTTTTGTGAACAGCTGGGATTCCAACAAACTTACTTGAAAACCACGCCACGTTATTGGATATTCCATTAAGGATGAGTAAATCAGCTCTGAACCGGTTTAAATACTCAGACAACATAATATTTAAGTCAGAGTTGCAGGTCCAGAGCAAACTTGAAGCTCGCGGTTCAATTGAAATGTCTCGAACTGATGACAGTTATCTGTGGCCAAAAAAATCTGTCACCTCATATCACGTATGGTTTGATTCGAGCGACCGCGACAGTTCGTTCCACCTATTCATAGATAAGTTGAGTTGTTTCGCAGCTCAAGTTCAACGTCGTTACTCACGAGTTGAACTGCGGTTGTCGCCGATCAATATGGTACCGACATGTTAAGAAGGCATTTTGGAATAATTTGGTCTTCACTACTCCCATATTGCTGTTTTGCCGTCTGCTGTAAAAAAAGGCCCCACAAATCCTGCCATCTCTCACACTCATGGTGAGTGTCTTTTCCTTAAAATTTTAATTATCTTACAATTTTAAATAGTTATTTGGACCATTTACTAAATATACATATCCCTTAAATCCTAGCTGCCAAATTTCGCATTTTCTTTTACTCCTTGATGTTGAAGGAATCAGAAAACTAATATATGTACACGTATTTATGAACAGTCAGTTCGAGCAAATCAATTTGCAAACTACGCTAAGGTTATTGAATAATATGCAATATATGTGAAGCTTTGAAATCCAGAGACAATATTTAAAAAAAACTATTGAAGGAGATCATTAATTTGCTCTTCATTACCGCAGCGTCTTTTGCGTCCCTAGATAAAAAACCTCTCACAAAACACGCCAAATCTCGCACTTGTTTTGCTTGCTCTTGATGCTTGCAAATTTTAGCAAAATTTATTCGTTTATCCGTTTTATTAATAAACACTGCGTAAAGTACGCCAAGTTTTAACCTGGTATTTAGGTTTTTATTACAATGTGATACAGACTGTAATATCCACTTAAATATACTCCTTCGTAAGTCCATGTTTATTAATAAGACGGTAAGTGCCTTATTAATAAATATAGAGTAAAGCACGCCAAGGTTTAACCTCGTATTGTAGTATTTATTACAATGTTATATAGACTATAATATCAACTAAATTTTACTCCTACGTTAGTCCACGTTTATTAATAAGAGGCTAAGAGTTTTGTTCTAGTCCTTAATATCTAAGTAAAAAAATACTTTAATGTCATAGTTTCGTGAGCGTCGGTTTTCTCGTAAATATATAAGTGTCCAAGGTAATGACATAACATTTAATCAGTTTGACAATTTTTTTTGTGAACGAGATATTTTCATACTTATCTCAATATACCTTTTGCATTTATTATATAAGTACTGTACTAGCTGACTGCACGAACTTCCTTATGCCCGACAGCTAAAGCCAGTTGGTATAGAAAAAAAGTGTGTTGGTTTTACTGATTTTCAAAATTATTCTATATCAATGACGAACGATAATTGATTCAACATTCACACAAATCACAAACTTCCACCCCCGTTAAGCAAGGGGACTACTTTTTTGAATAAAGTTCTCTATATATTTAATCCAAGTAAATGTTTGAGACATTGTAATAGACAGATGATCTTTCACATTCGTGATATTACGGTGAGATTTATAATTTTTATAATCAAGTCCAAACATTAGCTTAAAAGTGCCTGAACATTTGAATGTTTTTCTACATTCACGACTTCAAGTTATTTGATCCGTTTATACTGAGTGTTGGTATGTCTGCAATTTCTAAACTACAAAACATAAGACTAAAAAAAGTAAGATAGTCTTTTTTCTGTTTTTTTTTAAATAGCTTATTACCAACCTCGCAGTTTTACAACTTCACCGGACTATTTGGCTAATCTATATAGCACATAGACTGTAAAAGAAAAAAGATAAATGTAGTCGGACTACGCGCTAATGAATTTTAGCTCAATTTACATTTTGATATTTAGTCCTCTCCCACCGGAGCTCCTTTAGTAAGCAAACAGTAAACAGTTACTACTGTAAGCTTCCTCGGAACGTTAACCGCCTTATTAACAAACATGAGAGAACGTTGAAATAAAATTAGGTAACATAGGAGTAATATAATTGATGTTATAATCTGTATCACATGTTAATAAAGACTACTAGGTTAAACCTTAGATATCCTTTACTCTGTGATTATGTTTACTCCTACTTTTGTCCACGTTTATTAATAACTTTGTAAGTATCTACCCGTTAACCGATCGTCGGTTCAGTAGATTCATCGTGATTAACGATCGGAATCCGTTCCAGTCGCACTTTTTTCTTTAAATATCTCCTACAGTTGTATTATAAGCATAGATTTTATTGTTCTAATAATATGACTAATAATTATTAAAATTATAAACATTAAAATCACATTTTTCGGGGATATTTTTTTAAAATTGCAATATGAGTATAAAACAAAAGGATTTACACAGGGATTCGTACACAAAGATAATATTATGTCAGGTTGGTATTATTACTACTTACTAGTGCTACGTTTTGCGCAGTCACATTTTTTGTTATGTTATATGTTGTTAAAAAAAAAGGATTTACACAGGGATTCGTACACAAAGATAATATTATGTCAGGTTGGTATTATTACTACTTACTAGTGCTACGTTTTGCGCAGTCACATTTTTTGTTATTTAAAAAAGCGTTTATTTGTGTTGGATATTACAGAAAGAAACAAGCACACGTCAAATGTACGTTTAAAATGTTTCATTGTCTGTGTTTCGTACCCGTAGTATGAAAGAGACAGTTCGTAAATAAGGAGATAAGCAACGGTAGCTGAAGCATTTTGTTTTTATTATTTGACACGTACGAATTTTGCGTGTCCCGAATTCCCTGTATTTGTGCTAATGGAGCCTGTCGAGTGGAGTTTTAATTGATTAATGTCGATTGTCGGCGCGTTAATTAAGGTCCTTTCTTGGAACTGGTTGTATAAGGTAGCATGTTTCGATTTACAAAACATCTACATATAAGCAGTACTAGCTCTTACCCGTGTTGAAACTTTTTGACCTCTTGTGAGAGCTACTTAAGCGATCAATATCGAAAGCAATCATGTTACCTAGACATCGGCTATCTTCTAGAAAAAATCTCATAAAAACCTTTACGCCAAGTCCCTTACTGAGGACGCAGAGAGAATCGGGTGCCGAATTTTATGATTCTTGCAGACCCTTTATGAATATACTTAAAAAAAAGACTGATAGGCAACTTCGGTAGTAGTAGCATATGACATATATTCATGTACATTTCATTCATATGGATACACTATGTAATAATCTTTGATAATCGAAAGTTTGGAAAAATGATACGTACTTATATGTAAATGAACTAATTATTATTTCTTGTCTCAAATACAACTTCAGTTAATATTTTTTGATAGTAACAAAACAGCATTTCTTTACAAAGGATTATCCTCCTTACCTACACCAAAAAAAATTGACGTCTGTTTAAATAAAGTCTGTCCGAAATTGACATCCAACCTGTACGTGGATGACGTGGCAACAATAATGGGTTGTAAATTTAATAGGTAAATTAGGTAGTGCTAATATAAATTAAATATATAGGTAAATTAGGTAGGTAGGATGCAAGGGATGTCCGATGGAACATTGTGGGAGGCTCAAGGCGGTTTCAGGTCTGGAAGAGGATGTACGGATCAAGTGTTTTCGCTCCGCAACATTGTAGAGAAGCATCTGGCTGTGGGTCAGAGGGTTTTCTGCGGTTTTGTGGATCTCGAAACAACGTTTGATAGGGTTGTACGTAAGGAACTTTGGGACATTTTGCCAGATTATGGGATAGATGGGTCCCTGCTGCGTGCGGTGCAGTCAATGTATTTAGACTGTAAAGCATGTGTGCGGGTTGATGGCAACATAGCGCCTTGGTTTGATGTTAATATTGGCGTCAAGCAGGGTTGTGTGTTGTCAGCACGCTTGTTTATCTTGTATTTGGACAAATGTCTGCAAAGGTTAAGATCATTGAATGTGGGAATGCGTATGGGTGACCAAGTTGTGAACTGCCTGCTTTATGCAGATGATGCTGTACTTTTGGGCTCTACACCATCTGAGCTACAAACACTGGTCACAGTTATGGAAGAAGATTGTAAAGAAAGGGGCTTACATTTGAATGCGACGAAAACCAAAATAATGGTATTTGAAAGAGATGTAGCCAGAACGGATGTAAGAGTTTTGGTTGATGATGTAGTGCTGAAACAAGTGAATGAAATTGTATATCTTGGTTGTGCTTTTAGCAGGGATGGAAGGTACACCGGGGATGTAGAGAAGAGAGTGAGTGCAGGGAATAGTGTGAATGGAGCGTTGGGTAAGCTATTCCAAAGCGAGGTTTTGAGTCAAAAAGCTAGACTCGCTTTGCATAATTCTGTGCTTATCCCAACGTTATTGTATGGAAGCGAGAGTTGGGTATGTCAGAAAGATCATGAAAGTAGGATAAATGCGGTCGAAATGAGAGCACTACGGAAAATCTGTGGTGTAACGCTCGCTGACCGCATTCGCAATCCATTGAGATCCGAGAAAGAGTGGGATCGAAAGAAAGTGTTGGTGTTAAAATGCGAAAGGGCATGCTCCGCTGGTTTGGGCATGTGGAAAGAATGACAGATGAAAGATTGACAAAGCAGATATACAATGCGAATGTGGATGGATGTAGGTACCCGGGGAGACCAAGGCTGACATTTCATGATCAGATCAATCGGATATTAACCGAGGGTGGTGTCAAGAGTCTCCGAAACCGGCGTGTTTGTATGAAAAGGGTAATGAATGTGAAGGAAGCAAGACAGGTTTGTCAGGATCGTGAGGTCTGGCACTCGATACTCTCTGCCTACCCCGTAAGGGACTTGGCGTGAAGATATGTATGTATGTAGGTAGTGCTAAAACATTTGTTCAACGTCTGTTTTATTTGTTGAAGTGAAAACTTCGTTAGCTGCGTTACGCACTTTTTTTGAAATGGGTAAAAACTTCTAAACTCGCGTCAGGACACGTGACCTGATTCGTAAAACAAAATTTCGTAAGACGGCGCAGGGCGCTTGCGTGAATAAGACGGCGCAGGGCACTTGCGCGAATGTTCGTGTTGTCGTGTTGTATTCTATCAAACAATGTTGTATTCTACCACATAAATTAACTACAAAATTAACTTACATACTGATAATTAAAGCAATTCGTGCAAAATTATTCCCTAACCATTTTAAAATATCAAAAATGCACAACGTTAATATTCAAGTTTTCATATCTGCCGCACTTCCGAAGTGTAACCCGTCGTTTTTTTGTAGTTGAGCAGTTTATCTTTAAAGATATTTAACTGTTTTGCTTATTGTAAACAAAGACAATTAAAATAAAAAGATTAATGACTATGAAATCCTATGAATCGTAGATATTTTCAGAGAAAAATTGTTTTCTCAATATTATGAGAAATTGTTTGATAGTGGGTTTTTTGATATTACAACGATTGCACATGCTCTTTGTCAAAGATGATATACCTTAAAAACATTTGATGTGATTTCTACTCGCTAACAACATTGGTACGCAGCGTGTACGAGAATAACACTTGTCATAGCATTTGAATCCTCACCTGCATTCTTTAACTACATAATAATTATCTAATTATTCTATAAAGCAACTTACATTTGAGGCTTGGAACCCAGCGTAGGTACGTTTCCTATTCTTACTTCTCCACTTAGGTGTAGTGAGTCTACTGACACACATATCTTGCTTCAAAATATTTAGATACCTATCCAGCATTTTTGGCGGTGTTTTACTATGCTTAAACTTACCTGTCCTTAAATCGACCTTTCATAATATTTTTATTTGAATTCAAGAACATTTTATTTCAAAAAGAGATTAGTTTCAATGATATTTTATTTTCAGTGTCACTCTCAAAAGGGGTAAAATTTTATCATGTCATATTTTCATTTGTTTATTACGATGGCATATTTCAAAATATTCTTACGACGAACTTTAATGATTTACAGTTAGAGATAGTTCTGGAAATTTATTGATTGGTATTTTTGGTAATTATTGCAAAAATTACAGTGGTTGCCTGGTGACCGATCTAAATTACCTATCTCAGGTCACAGATAGATTTTTGAAACTGACTGTTAATCAATAATTTCCCTTTTTAAGGCATAACGACTTACGTCAATCAACAAAAATTTGTAACCTCTCATAGACTTATAAATCCATCGATGACAATTTCCAACTGCCAGTAAGATCATCCGCTTACAGCGTGTATGAGAGGACTCTCGACAGTGCACTTCAATTAGTCCTCACTATTCTCGGTCTTCCTAGCTCTAAAATTTTGAGACCTTTTAGCTATGGCGTCTGGTTTAGGATACTTTGACTTGTTAATGCATCCAGGCGAGGCAGCAACTGGTCACGTTGGCTATATACACACTGCGACGAAAACATTTTAAGGGACAGTGTAGGATTGGATCTATTTTTTAACCTCAAACTAGGACTGTGGCCCGTGGTCGGTCTAGTTTGTTTCATGAGCATTGCAATTAACTTAATTTGAAGCTGGAGTTCTTTCGATACAAGTAAAACAATCTAAAAATAATAGCGTGTAATTTCAAATCACAAAAGCAATACTAAAATGCATTAAAATGAAATAAAAAAAATTAATTCAACTTAAAGGCATTTATAGTTACGAAAGGAAACATTTTTGTCTTTGAGTGAAACAGACAAACATAAGTGTTTAATTTTTTCAGTATTTTTATGCTTCTAAAAACAAACTTTTATGATCCGACTGCGGCAAGGTTTCCTGGTGTTAGGAAATATTTACTCGCCGCCTATAAAGAACAAAACTCTTGGCCATAACATTGAATGAAACACACATATAATAATAGAAATGTAACATATACCTCCCTGCGCAATATTGGATTTTTGCAATTCCACCATAGCATAATAAATTCTATGCAATAATGTACAAAACCCGAGAATCCCGGGGGAATGAATAAATCCACAAACCGTGTCTAAAAAGATTCAAATGCATTTTGGTATTTACTGTGCTGGGCCACGGCCGGCGCTTGTTACAACTTTTATGAGCCAGCCGCGCTGTGCTCTTCCTTTTTTGCCTTTAAAACCAGCGCGGAAAGCGGCTGGGTCCTATTTTGACCTGTTGGAATTTTTTCGCCATTCGTGGAAAGATTTTTGCACGTGCATTTGGTTTGGTCTCAAAGCACAGGTCCCTAACCGAATTATCTTACATGAAAAGGAACAAATACTCGCTTTGTGATGTCCGGTTCCATTTTGTTGCCTTATTCCATAACAAAATATTTTGTTATTAATAAGTAGATTTTGAAGTTGTATTTTAAATGTTTAGTAATTGTTATAACCGAAAATATAACGCGAATAAGAAAAAAAAATGTTTGAAATCTTGTGCCGTGGTTGAGGAGTTCACCTTACTCTTGCCAGTTCATGAAATATGAAGTACCTAATGTTTTAATAGTTAACTTTTTCTATTAAACAATAAAATCCTAAAAAAGCTTTTATAATGCAAATATATCCTCTCGCTCCAATAGTATCATACTTGATCTGATCTTGATCAAGACGGCTGATACAATTTCGATGAAGGTAAGACAAAGCCTTGAAGAAGATTCTCAGCAATTTCTACCTCGACATCATTAAGTGCGAGTCGGACTCGCGCACCGAGGGTTCCGTACAAACCTGCAAGGCTTACAAAGTTCGTTCATTACGACAATCGAGTCATAACTATGGTAATCTTATTGCAAAATGAAATTCATAACATTACAATGGGGAAAGATGGAGGAGCATAAATTTAAGAAAAAGATCTCTTTATCGTTTAAGTAATCCTTTATTTTATATTAACACATAATATCATTTATCTATAATATAACTGAAACACTAATACTAGCCTTGCAGCAGACTTTCGAAAGTTCTTTTATTAAAGTTATTTATTTACTAAGTTTTTTAGTCACTATTTAGAAATCTGGTTCAAAAATATTAATTAAGTTTACAATCACAATTTTTTTTGGTGGTATAACTACTTAAAATTTTAAACTTTTCGGAATTTTTCTGTTACCTGTGCTGTAAGCTATTGCTTCTTACCAAATTTCGAGATTCTATGTCAACGGGAAGTGGTCTTTAGGTTTTAATTCCCTTGCGTGTAGTTGCGAGTTTCAAAATATGCGGTATCAATGGTTGTACTTTTGCGTTTTGCGTTTTTGCGTTGACTTAGAATTTTTTTTTCACGGGTTAAAGGCAATTAGATCTAAGTATTTGATATGAATTTCAACTTGATAGCTCTACGCGTTCATGAGGAAAAAAGTAATAAGTTTATATTTATTAAAAATATATATATATTGTAATGTAACTAAAAATTTAAGGTTTTCGGAATTTTTCCTTTATGTGTGCTATAAAACATTGCTTCATGCCAAATTTCAAGATTCTAGGTCGACTAGAAGTACCCTTTAGGTTTTGATTCCCTTCCGAGTACTTGCGAGTTTCAAAATATGCAGCTTAAATTGCTGTTTCTTTTGATTGCGTTGACATAGAAGTTTGATTTTGTTACAGCTTAAAGGTATTATAGATCTGAGTATTTGGTATGAATTTCAATTTAATACCTCTACGCGTTTATGAGGAAATGGGTAGTAAGGGTAAAATTATTAAAAAAAAAAAGTTATGTGATGTAACTAAAAATTTATGGTTTTCGTAATTTTTCCTTTATCTATGCTATAAGACGTTGCTTCGTACCAAATTTCAAGATTCTGAGTTCACGGGAAGCACCCTGTAGGTTTTGATTCCCTTGCAAGTGTCGAAAATTTGCGGCATAAACGGCTGTATCTTTTGATTGCGTTGGCTTAGAAGTTTGATTTTTTCACAGCTTCAATGGACAGTAGACTTGAGTAATTGATATAAATTTCAGCTTCATACCTCCACGCGTTCCTGAGAAAAAGGGTCTTGACAGACGGACGGACAGACGGACAACAAAGTGATCCTATAAGGGTTCCGTTTTTTCCTTTTGAGGTACGGAACCCTAAAAATCAATGAACCACACACACATGTCAAACTAATAATTATAACTCCCTTCGTGTTCCGTTGGGGGTTAAAACAGTACTTACCAAGAATTTTAACAATTTTACTATTACCCAGATTATTCAGAAACTATTTTAATTAAAGGCAGTTATTTCACTCGCTTTGTTGAAATGTAATTGTAAGCCTTTTCACCAAATACGATTATTCTCCTTATACAGAGTTTAAATTTTTTTGGTTTTGTTTTTGGATCCTATCGTCAGACGTTAAGATTATTTTTGTTTAGTTTTTGCAGTGTCCAATAATCCAAACACTTGAATAAAGATTAATATTTCCCATTTTTATTGGTTTTGCAAAAAATCTGATTGTACCTTCGATTGTTGCACTTGGTTTAATGTGGGAAAGTTGCAAGTAGTTAAAAACGATCGCCTTAAGTCGTACAATTTGTTTATGTTTTTTTTACAACTAGTTTGATTTTATAGAAATTGAAGAAATCAAGCAGGCGTATAAGAAAACCGGACGTCTAAACATCAAAATCAAATTATTAAAAAATGATCTACCGTGAGCTGGTGGTGATAATCTGGTAATGATGGATATGATCCAATCTAAATTGCCGTTTAGGTTTCTAAATTGTTTGTCGAATAGAGCATGTTACAGCCACTGGGACTACGTCGCAGTCCTGCAAAGCCGGCAATTAGTCCTAGTCCTCGCTGCTGTTGCATTCCGGTTTTTGTGTACAATGAGGCTAAGTACATAAATCCTATATAGACCTAGTCCGACTGTTTGCACTCGTGGAATAATCCGGTATTTAGATTGACTAGTATATTCCATAAGACGATTTGATCAATTTTTTTAAGATGTTAGAAGGCAAAAAAGCAGATGGATATATCCTGATGGTAAGAAATACACGCTGCCTAGAGACACCAAATGTGGTATTGGTTCGTTGTCAATCTGAGGCCGAGATGTTAGACCTCGAGCAAAAATAAATTTATTGGTTACCTTACCCTCTGAACCGGAACACGGAAACAGCGAGCACTGACGTTAAGGTGGTAGGAATAGGTAAGGCGGTGGTACCATTCTGGGCGATTCGCTGCGAAACTCTACCACCTAATAGGATGTCAAGGTGTTAGTGCCAGTAAGCCTATGCTCGTCTTTTAGGAGCTGCGTGGCAGGAAGACAGATGGTCTATTCTACAAAGGAGCCCGAACCAACACGGGGAAATGGTTAATCTAATAAAAATTCAATTTTTAATTTAAACTTAAATTCATTATTTCGTAATTCAATATGAAATTATTAATTCGAAAGAAACAAAAGTAAATCTATACTTTTTACTAACGAAGCAGTACGCGCGTCCCATATCTCGTTAGCTAAACAATTATTCGGAGTGATTTTGTTCGTAGGATGTGATAGCTAACACGAGAATGGGATTTCATTAAACATGTTAATTTACAAACCAGCCTGCTCCCGACAAGATAATATGTAAATCCTTTGTCATCGAAATGCTGAATTATAACAAAACACATAGGGCAGAGTCAAGATTGCTTTCACCATTTGTGTGTGTTACACAATCAAATAAAACGTGAAATGATACATTACAAATTGGAGGGATGTTTTAAATGGAATATTTGATTCCGTCGTTTCCTTGCTAACGGGGCCGTACACACCACCGACAATCCGCGAGACTCGGGTTCGATACTTTAGAGGGAGAGGGACATTTGTATGAAGAACATCTAACATAAATATTTTCGTGTCGCGGTGTTTGTACACTCCTTGAAAACAGTGGACTGAAAATTTATTCTAGTATCTATTAAATGTATTTATTACAATAGTTGACTATTACCAGTAGGTAATACAATCATATAATTTGCTTTCTTTGGGGTTAAATTCAATTTGTGTAACTTGTCTACGGATATTTATTTACACATGAAACTTTGGGTAGGTCCGAAAGTCGGTCAACATTTATTCTTTATACCCCTAAATATTTTTATTTTAATGATTTTTTTGTTTTTATATTTTTATGATTTGTCAATAAAATGATACATAAAGGTTTAAACCAAAAATTTTACTTTTTTAATTTGTCAATAAAGTTTTATGCGAGTAAGTTGGCAATAGAAAAACATTGTTTTAAGTTTTCTTATATTCAAACTGATATCAGTTGTCATTGTAAGGCGCAACGAAATGTGCCGGACGGCTAATTTTATGTCTATATTATTTATTGTTTACTAGCCGACCCTACGAACATCGTTTCGCTAGATGTTGTGTGGATTACAGCATTTTTTCTTAATTTCACTCTCGCCTCTGCAGTCTAGCGCTCGCTCGTACGTCAAACTTCTTGAGGTCCCGGGTTTGGTCTTCTTGTCCACAATAAAAAAAAGAAAATCTGTTTTCTTGTAATTTCCTAATAAAAATCATATGCACGTGATTGGATATGTGACCGGTTGGCGATAGGCTTGCTTCTTATAAATTTGGGGAATTGTACACCTCTTCGGCGTACCTATGCGCGCGTGAAGATACTTTTTTTATATATTTTCTCATTACGTGTACATCTGTAATTGTCTAAATACTCTAGATGTAAATATTCAATTCGTAACATTTACTTAAGTGCTGTTGATTTTATTATATCAATAAATTAAAGCCTTAAGTACAAGAAATCAAAAACGCGTGCTTAAAAATAATTGTGAAATACCAAAATGCTTGAAATGGACACTTCATACAAACCGGCACTGATTTATAGATGAATACCATTATAATTAAAAATTTATAATGATAAAAGGTTCTTGTCTCCTTCCGTCAAAGTTTTCTGACTTTTGTTGTCTAAACTATAGTGTATAACCTTCTTTTATGAATAAATTATTCCTAACTTGGTACTGAATTAGAAACTACAAATTCTAAAACACTTAGGGTTCCGCAGTATAATGTTTTAAAGAAAGTGTTTACTGTGAACTTTTAAAACAACATGTTTCAATATTAATAGATGCCCAGGTCAACCTTAGCCTGTGACCTGTGATATTAAACTTCTTGTGCCCCCACACTCGAATCTGAACACGACAGACGGAGACTTATCTTTTTTTTGTAATGTTTAAGGAATTAGTACGCTTTTTTCTTGAAGTTTCTAAGTCATATTCGTATGGAAATACCGCCCTCTGTAACTGATTCCACAAAGGTGTTGTGCGGGTTAGGATATGTCTTCGGAATCGCACGATTTTAGACCGTCACCCGTCAAGGTGATGGGCATCATACTTTAAACTCTGTCGCGATGTCCGAAGGTAGAAATCAGCGGCAGGAATCAAACCAAACGGTTAAATCAAATCAAATATTGATGGTTCAATGAAATGTTGGCAGATGAATAATTTACAAAACTGATATAAGATACGAATGTTGATGGTAGTACCTATTTGAGACCCAGATAACATTCCGGATATTACCCGAGGGCAGTGTCAAGAGTATCCGAAACCGACCTGTTAGAGAGAGAGAGAGAGAGAGAGAGAGAGAGAGAGAGA
>NJDD01001955.1:251553-283942 GCA_002245505.1 Calephelis nemesis | reverse complement strand
TCTTGTTGTTGCATGTAACTAATTCGCCAGCCGTAAATCATTAAAGGAGATGTCCAGTAATGACGGAAATATCATTAGTGAATGGTAAAATTTCATGTTTATATAACCGAAACCGGGTAAATAGACTAGTGTGTTTCATAAAAAAAATAATTAATGCTTGTTTTCAAACTTGATCGTTATTTTTTATAAGTTAAGTTTTAATAAACGTCGAACCAAAGATGATCTATATCTCCATTGTTATTGCAATAGTGTCATAAAAAAGAGGTTGACCGCTGAATAATTCATTAATACGTCCCGAAATAAACAAGTATTACGAGTACGGAATGTTGGGCGGCTATAAGGCTTGCGGAGCAACCACTGCCTGTTGTAATCCGGTTAACAAAAAGGCATTGGCAAAATGGTGCCAATTCTGCTAAGCATAGTCTATTTCCAAAGAAAAATAACAATAAAAAAAACAAAAATTCAGCTGCACAAAAACACATGAAGAACAGATCCAAGTGTGACAATTTCTACAGACAGACTACACTTTCTCTCTCTTCCTACAAGCACACCTGTTTCGGAAACTGTTAACCAATACCCGATACTTACCCGATTTAATACCCGAGCGATTTGGTCCTGGAATTTCAGTCTCTTTTTCTAAACCATTTATTTATGTGCTTTTTCAATATTATTTCATCTGTCATTATTTTGTTACTATTGCTGATGTTGTTTGATCCAACTACCATGGAAAATAGTCAAAATAAGGAGAAAATAGGGAGGAAAAATAACGAAAAAGTTTTGTTTATTAGACTACTGTCTATCATATAGGAGGAATTCGGCAGTTGAAGGATCTGTTATGATAGGTAGTAACGGAAGCTGAGATGTTGGGATCTAAGAACAGAATCCTTTCCCTTTTTTCGTGCAATATTTATATCCAGTTAAGTTACGCCGAAGCTAGTTTTTATACCTATAGTTTTTTCTTATTTTATGGTAAAAGACATAAACAAGCACGTGGCTCCCTGATGGTGGAATATAAACGCAGCCTACAGACACCATATGTCGGAGCGTGCGTCGCTGTCCCGAGGCCGGGGTGTTAGGCCAAAAGTGCAAGTCTACCGGCTACCCTACCCTTCGGACCGGAACATGACATTATTATTATGGCGACAGGAAAGTTTCTGCACCAACAAAATAGTAAAATAACGTGACAGAATATTTGTATTTTGTAGACTTTTTGTTCAGTATAATGTGGCCAGGAATTACTTGATTACTTATTTACTTTATCTAATGTGGTTTGGTTATATAGATTTTTAAATTCGGTTAATAAACTACAGAATTGACTTTCTTTATTAATAAATATATAATGCAAGATCATTTACCTGCCGTAACAGGTGATAACAGATCAGTAGGTACCTTAGTTAACATCAACTAAGAACTATATTTTTTCTAATTTTTAAAGTTTAAACTAATAAACAGTGGTGGAAACAGTGAACTTTGGACGAGCTCAAAGCTTTTATGTTCATCTTCAAGTATAAGTTAACCACCTGCATTATACACATAGTTAATTTTTGCTAGATGTGACAGCGCCCACTGCTGGGGTTTTTCTTACAATTTAGGTCTAGTGCAAAGACTCGCCTGAAATGGTTCCATTTCCATAACATTATGTTATGATTAAAGCATGCCTTACTTGATCACTAGAGAGAGTGGAACAGGCGTTGAATGACGTAGAATTAACGCAAAAATAACTATTAACATTGAAAGTTATTTTAAATGAAAATTCTTTCGTCTGCTGATCGTGCTATTTAATTAAATTATACAACTCATTCGACTATTTTTTTATTTAAAAATGAAACCTAATTTCTTTAGCGATTGCATCAAGCGAGGATGGAGGGACCAATTTTTTGTTATATCAGCCACTGTCGAATCAGCTAATATATATATATATATATATATCTTTATATATATAATTCTTCTGTCAGTGTGTATGACACTGAACTCCTTCTAGACGGCTGGACCGATGTTGATGAAAGTTTTTGTGCGTGTTCAAGGGAATTCGAGAATGGTTTAGATTCACAATTTGGTCTCCTGGAAAATGTTTTTTTAATTTTTTTTTTAATAATAAGACGTTGTTGATTTTGGAATGTTTCACATCGGATCCGACAGAGTACGCTACTGTCGAAGCATTAATGTCAAGCGATACGAAGTTTGCTGGGTCAGCTAGTATATATATATATATAAATCAATTGCTGTTCGTTAATCTCGCTAAAACTCGAGAAGCCGATTTCGCTAATTTTGGTTTTGAATTATTTGTTCAAGTCCAGGGACGGTTTAAAAGATAAGAAAAAGGAAAAAAAAACTTGCGAGAAACCTAAGAAAAACAACATTTTACTTTTCCCCAAACAAAATGAAGGGTTGGAACGTAGTTCGCCGGGACAGCTAGTCTATTATATAAAAACAAATCACTGAGCGCTAACAACTTTCGAACGACTAAACCGATTTGGCTAATTCCTGTTTTGTTGTGTATGGGGAAAACTATACTTTATTTTTTGCCACAAATAGAATGGGTAGTACGAAGTTCGCCGGGGCAGCTAGTTACTGATACTCAAAAAAAAAATACTAAAGATGACGTGTTCATTAATAACAAAATCTGTATTAATATTACTGGTGACTAGATCTGGAAAAAGTAGGTACAGCATGCTCGTTTTTTCTCTTTTTTTATTTGTTTTAAGGCGTAATAACCAATAGCGTCCTTATAGTTTAGACGAAATTTGGTTTTCATACCACAGTTACGAAAAAAATTTCTCATGCAAAGTACATGGTTGTATTTTCATGAGCGTAAAGAATACCCTCCCTGCTTACCCCCTTTTATGAAGCAGTTCTTTGTAAGTTATGCCGTTTCCACATATTAGATACCGTTCCCCCACTGTTTGCCTAGGCTATTGTCACTCTATTTAGAATGCGGATCAAAATGTTTGGCGAGCGGGGATGGAGATTCCTTAGAATATATTAACTTTTATGTGTCGTCACTACTTCCCACGTTCCTAAGGTCCTATGTAGAATATGCGAACTGCTTATTTCATACCTGCAAAGCGGCTTTTATGAGACAAGCATTGGTTTATGGTAGCTATTTGCCTGCTACTTCGTTAGCATACAATTGCTATACAAACTTTCATCCCCTATTATAGTCTATTGGAGGTTAAAAGTTTGAACGAATCTTTAACTATGTCCATGTCAAATTTCATCAAAATCGGTTAAGCGGGATAGCGTTCAAAGAGCTATAGACCGACAGACATTCGTACTTTGACATTGTCCTTTCCTTCTAATAAAATAACTTGTCTCTTTCTTTCATAAGAATCTTCTCCCGACTACAATTCATAATACAACAAAAAATAATGATTATAATTATTGGTCCAATCGTTCAGGCGTGATACGGTGGCTAAGGAAAAAGGTGATTAATTTTTATGTATATAGAGCGTATATTGTATATAGTATGGGTAATAAGTTTGGATTAGTATGGATGTAACTACGCGAGCTGATTTAAAATAAACAAACGAAAACAACCTACCTAATACTGTTGTCATCATTAACTTCAGTGCTGTCCAATCAAGTGTTGTTGTTAGTCACAATGTACAAAGATTTTTTTCCCGATCATACAAATTACTTAGGTAGACAACATACGTTACCTAGAAACGCAAAAAATATTATAATATGGTTCGTAGTAAACCTGGTGACTAAAATCTTAAATCTTTTGCTACTTACCGGTTGTCCTTGTCTTCAAGTTGTAACTTAAACTAGTGGTCGCCCATTGATCGAAATTCGACCATTATAAATTTTAATATCTTGTTGATAAGAACGCCATCTTCGTTTCTCAAGACAACTGCTGAACTTTATGAGAGATATTATAAAGAGATGACATTTATTTATAAACCGAATAACGTAGCTCACGGCTAGAACCGGCAAGCTCTTTATGTTATGGCTAAGTGGAGCCGTCAGTTATTGCGAATGCAATTTCAGTTCGCCCGCTGTCTTTGTGAAAGGTTTGAAAATACCGACGGACCCTGTCCAAACCACACGCGCTACTGTCCACTTGTTTTATGGTTTTGTTTACTTCATTTCAACCGACAGCGAATGGTATTTTAATAATTTTATTTGGAAAACCATTTGGCATGTAAGTTTAATTACGAAAATATATTCCGAGCTGGATTTAAAACAGTTACGACACCGTGTTTGCGTCTTATAGTTAAGTATCTATTTTGTTTAAATTGATTTTTTTAAATTTCGTAATATCTTTTGAATGGGTTGCTCGATTTGAATAATTCAAAATATGGATAACATGGTCCGAATATGGTCTGTGTTTCTATCAACTTTCAAAATTTAAAAAAGTTGTTACAATTCCTTAACTGTAATGGTAAGATAATGATGTAGCAGAGTTTTTGTAGACATTGAGACGCTGTTTAATATTGTAGAATATTTTTTGTTATATCTGTAACGGTATTCGCAGAGTACGCGATAAAACATATTTTATAACTGACTTTTTTATATCTTGGGTTTATACCTATTATTGCAGATTTAGTAGTGATTTCTATTTTTTCAGGTAACATTTTATTACGTGTTTATTTGTAAGGCCGTAAGACTATATCCAAATGTAGATTATAAAATTGGTCGCTATGTAGTACATTATATTTCGATATAAATAATAATAAAAATAGTATCTTCCCACCCAAATCCCCGAAGGGCTAAGCAGAGGCACAACCAGGACACCCACGGCTAGCCGAAGACACTAAGTCCTACAATGTGATAGGTGACAAGCCGGGCACATGTTCAATCCCGGGCAACGTTATTTTTATTAGAAAATTGAAAATAGACATTTCTATTTTTTTTGTTGCCCGACTCGGAGGTTTAACCTTAAGAAGTCAAGTCCGATGCGTGACTGCTTCACCAAAGAGGCGATAATATATATATAATAGGAATCGACTAGAAAGTAGTCACTATGTTGAAAGCGAGTGGGGCAAGTCGTAGCGTGTCATGCTCTGCAGCAGAGTCACCCCTAAAAATTCGGATCATTTATATCTTAAAATATATTATAATATAACACATCCTGCACCATATACGATAATACGCGCAGAGATCACTCCGAAGCGATAAGACCGCCTTTGTGTACCTTAAATTAAAATATATTTTACTAATTTAAACGAAAGACAGACATTCGTCAGATAGACACTCGTCTATTTTTTGTAAATTTGTGGTATAGTAAAGTGTAATCATTCATTCTGACGTTTGTATGCGGCCTAGGTATAGATAGATTTACCTCAGGAGAAGGTACACTGCGAACGTAAAAAGAAGAATATGTGCAGGGAATGGTATAAATGGACTGGGTAGCGAGATTTAAAATTAAGGTGCTAGACTCGCTTTGCATTATTCTGTGCTTATCTCGACGTTGGAAGCGAGAGTTGGATCTGTCAGAAAAAGTCTCCGAAACTGATGTGTTTGTATGAAAACATAATATAACTTCGTATCGCTTGACATTACCATAATTATTATTTGATACTTCGATAGTAGCGCACTCTGCCGGATCTAATGTAAAACATTTCAATATCAACGACTTCTTACAAATAAAAATTTTGACCAAATTGTGACCAAAAAATCTAAAGTATTTTCTAATTGAACACATACAAAAAATTTCATCAAAATCGTTCCAGTCGTCTAGAAGGAGTTCGGTGACAAACACACGTAGGTACACAAGAAATATATACCTAAAGAAATATCTTATATATAAAATCTTGTGTCTCGATGTATGTTGCCAGTAAACTCTAAAACTACTGAACCGATTTCGATAAAATTTCTCATGTATCTGTAGGTTAGTCCATCTTAAAAGATAGGATAGTTTTTATTCGGATGTTGATAAAAATTCGCAGTACCAAGAGTCACATAGATGCATGAAAGAGTGAGTGTGTCTTGAAATTCATTCATACAATATTTATTAGAATAATATAAGGTAAAAATGTCTCAGTGGTCGGGCCTGATTAAATCAGCGGTAGTATAGTTGGCGCAGATAAGATTCCTATTGTGCTCGAGATGAAAGCGGTACTCGTTGGCCAACAATGGAAGGTACGCCATTCGATGCACAATGCCATTCCACATCTCATCTCTGGAAACAACGGGCTCCCACACTTTTATTATGCGTTAAATCGGATCAGGTGCGAGGTATTTGTATTGGAGTATAAAAGTTGAGGTTTCGTTAAAGCAGAAAGGTTTTTCTTAGAATCCATTGTTTTGGGAGTTTTCGGGATAGTCCGTTCAACTTTAATACAAGGGACAAAACCAATTCTGATATGGCGATTTTCCGAGTTCCGAATTAGCTAACAAGTCATTTGTAACGGTTTTGCTTTATCCTCCATTAAGCCAACGACAAAGTCTAACCTGTCCGAGAAAAACTTAAGTAGATACAGGAATGAATAAGTATGATAAATACATCCAGATCCGAAAATACAGACATTGATATTGAACACACAAATGCCTGCCCCGTCGGGAATGAAACCCGAACCTCGCCGTTGGTCGATGCAGTGAGGCGTACTCGTTAACCATTCGGGAAAAGAGCAGGTAATTTACGTTCCTGTACTAGGTATATATAGTACCTACTAATTGTTCAAGATAAAGTCTCTTCTTATTAATGACTGCTGGTGTAATGATATTCTGCTGCCGTATTTAATTTACGTAAAGGATAAATTTAATTAATCTGTGAAATCCAAATCGTTCGTGTTTAACTACTCCTTTCTCTTAACTGTTCCTATACCTTCACTTTTATTTCATATTTTTTTAACAGATGTTAATACCTAATCAAATTTTGGTTAAAGTATGAGTTATATGTATAACGTGTTGATCATATCGAGTTAGACTTTATTATAAATCCTAACTATACTAATATTTTGAATGTGACCAAACTTGGGGCCAAACGGCCCTAAAGATCCGAAATCGAACATAGGCTACTTTCTTTACAAAAGGTAGTTACTTCTGCCTTTTCCGCTAGACATTTTTGCACTGGAAATCCATTGTAAAATAGGAAAACAACACTCTAATTTTTTACATATACGAAGTTCACCATTTCGGCTAGTAGGTATAATAAAAAAATATGTAATACGAGTAACAAGTAAAAAGCCGTTTAGTCTTGTAGATTATATTATATAAATAGAAAGGTCTTCGTTTATTTTTTATTCTATGTATACTTACTATTTATATACATTTCTACTTTTCTGCTCTTTTATTTAATCTTTTGTTAGCCGCGTAATCTAGATCAGATTGATAATACGCACCAATCAGAAATAAAGCACTTGTGATAACCTTCTTTTATTATGTCCTGTATTTCGTTTTGCATTTTTTAGTTTTCACAATAATATTTCAAACTCTTATCACATAGACGTAGACTCCTCCTTAAGAGTATAAAAGTCTGTACTACAAAATTATTTGTAACTGAAATAATATAGTGCTGTTATATAAGTATGGATTTTTCAAAGAAAAAAACTTCAGGTCAGTATTTCTAATGAGCTCAGTTAAGGCGAGGAACACTCACGGAACTAATTTTTATTCATCAAACCGATACATAACGGATGTTTATTGATAGGTGCTTAAAAATAACATACAGGTATTTAAAACTGTTTTTCCTTGACATCATTAGTTTGAAAGGTAGACTCTCCCACAGTTCAAAATGTGTTCTCTCTCTATAAATATCAAAATAACAGAATTAAAATCTATAAATATAATTTTATTAATGTTAAAAAAAACTTTCATAGAATTTGATATTTTAAGAAGTAACACATTTAAAGACTGCAAAAATAACTTTATCATTCTGACAATTCCGGTATTGGTCTGGGTCTCCTTTGTCTGAGTAGGGAACCACAGCGTTACACATTCCTGTCGCCATAATGACAGTGTCATCTTCCGGTCGGGAGCGAAGGGCTGCCGGTTGACTCACATAACTGGCCCAACACCCCGCCAGGACAACGACACACCTGCAGCGTCTGTGGTGTCTTTAGACCATGGTCGTGTCTTACTATCAGGCGAGCTGTGTGCTAACTCGTTACACAAATGATATAATATTCATATAAATGGTTTTTGAATGTTTAGGGAATATTTGAAAGTATTTAACCATATTGTTCATCATTCATGGTTCATTAGACTAATATCATTCATTTATATTGCATTACTAAAATGTTGGCAGGGTATGGTTCTGCAGTCCCTTACGAACCTGGCTGGAACCAGCTGCCGCCATCGCCAGCCCCACAGCCACCATCAGACCCACCCCCTGAGTCATCACCACCATCGTCTTCCGAGAAAACCAAACAGTCAAAATAATCATATATGTCACACATTCTCTTTAGTGACATAACAAAAAAAAAGAATCAAATCAAAATTAAAACGAATATAAATTGTAATTAATACAACATTTCAAAGATATTTCTATTTTTTAGGCTTGCGTTACTTAGCATTCAATTCAAACATAAGAAAGATTTTAAAAGTAGATAACAGTAATCACGAGTAATGATATTTTGTTAATAACAAACACTTCATAAATTATTTGGAACTATCTTTTAAATGTGCCAAATTTGGAAATATTTAAATGTGTTGGCGCTTACCAAAACACTCAGGTGAACCTAACCATGCTAATAAAAACTATGTTAATTATTTGATTGGTCACATGATGATTAAAAAATAAAGAAAAGCGATTGATTTAAAAGTCACAATATTTTTGTTGAAATATTTAAGAGTTACGATGTGGTTTAAATTAGGGAATTTGTTTTGGAGCATTGAGTAGGTACTTAAG
Source organism: Calephelis nemesis (assembly GCA_002245505.1). Lineage (NCBI taxonomy): Eukaryota > Metazoa > Arthropoda > Insecta > Lepidoptera > Riodinidae > Calephelis > Calephelis nemesis. Next base: position 275,148 of record NJDD01001955.1, on the reverse strand, counting down.
AATGAATATTAAATGGTTTTCATTAACTTGACAAAAATATGATATAATGGCTAGCTGCTACCCGCGGCTTCGCTAGCGATAAATTCAGATGTAAGACAATTTGATTGAAATCGGTCAAAAAGTTTAGAGTCCATCGGGTTCATTCAACAACAACATGGCGCGTAATTTATGTATATTAAGATTAAGATATAAACAATGTTTAAGTATCTTCAATGTTTGAATATGGAAAATAAGTAATTACAACATTTGACTATTACGTATTTTTGTTTAAGTTTCAAACCGTAATTTATCGTTTAAATATCTAATAAGACATAATTTTATTACTTTGAAGTGTTGATTAATATAAGAATTAATAAGAAAAATGTAAGCATAAAACTTTTTTTTACGCGCTTTTTATTAGATTCACCTGTATGTTTGTAACCGACTTCTTTGGGCGCGATTTTAACCCACTTTAAACGACCAGATTTCATTCAACTTTGTAGATTTATTGAGGACCGATGACAATACACTAATTTGATAAAATTATTCCATTTTTCAATTTGCAAAATATGATTTTTGTTAATTTATATAATTTTCATCTATAATCGATAAGGCAAGAAAATGAATTAAAATTTTCTATATTTTTTCTCTACAGTCGAAAAGGCAAGACTCGATGTTAATTTTTATTTCCAATAATTATCTTTAGCCGTTTTCTCTAATATTGACAATTTTTTGTATACTAAAGAGAATTTCAATTGTACAAAACAAAATTAAAACATCACGATTTTATAAAGAAACCAAAGTAAAAAGGAAAAAATAAATAACAGTTTTAAAAAAACTAAAACTGCTTTTTAATAAAAAACCAAACTAAAAAATAGAAAATAAATTTTAATAAATTTGATTTAAAAAAAAAATTAGAAAAAAACGCGTGTCTACGTTCATCCGTTGCTCATAATTATGTAGGGGAGTGGACTATTGGTGCTCAGTAACCGAAAACGTGTATGAGATATATAAAGAATATAAATAATTTGTTAAGTCGTAAGACAGGTAAAATTTTATGAAAACGTAAAAATTTTAAAAATATGTAACCTTGTTATGTAACAAGCCTAATAATAGATAAAGATATTTTTGAATGTTTGCACCAAACGGTGCTTGTACATTCCGAAACGGCACTATATTTGCCTAACGAATTAAAACAGAAAAATTGTTTAGTTGTTTGCAACTATATTTCTTTCCTTTTCTGTTGCACTAAATTAATTTTTAGCAAGTATAGAATTAATCTCCGTTAAATTATTTCGACAATAGTACGCAAAATATCTTGATTCCTTTAACTAACAAGGCTATAATACTAAAAATAGTTCCCAAAATAAGGCGAAAAAAAAATTTTCGATCGTAAAGCACTCTCTGATGCTTCGCATCATGAGTCATGCAATAGTTTAAAATTAAAAAAAAACAAGCTATTATAAATAATCCAGACTAAAAAGTAGCAAATAAATAATAGTTTAAAAAATTAAAAAACACGCTTTTTATAGAAAACCGAACTAAAAAATAGAAAATAAATTTTAATGAATTTAAATTAAGAAAATAGTGTTAAAAATTTAAATGAATATAAATTAATAATGGTGTGAATAAAAAAAATATTTTAAAAAAAGCGTGGGTGCTTTTTAAGATATTATCGAAATGATAATCACTCTACTCATATGTGTCATCCTATTAATATTATAAATGCGAAAGTTTGTATGTATGGATGTATGGATGTTTGTTACTCTTTCACGCAAAAACTACAAAGCCGATTACGATGAAATTTGGTATGTAGGTAGCTGAAGACCCAGAATAACATATAGGCTACTTTTTATCCCGGAGTTCCCGCGGGATTGGGACTTACGCGGGTGAAACCGCGGGGCGCAGCTAGTATAAAATATTTATAACTATTCACACCATGCACCCCACGCTTTTTTTAAAATAAAATATTTTTTTTATTCACACTATTATTAATTGTATTGGATATGTGCCCGGATGGCAATAGACTTGCCACCTATCACATTCTGGGACTTAGTGTATTCAGCTAGTGCCCTAGTTGTGCCTCTGTTTACATATTCGGAGATATGGGCGTGAAGATATCTCAAGGTTTCAATTATTTATTATTTATGTACATTTTGTGAGTTATTTACAAATCACCGCCTCAACTAGGCTGTTTAAATGTTAACTTGTAAATAATTGAAAAACATATTTTAAAATGATCACCGACTGCAGCATTTACAATTTTAAAAGAATGCTTTATTTTAAATTAGCGGCCCGCCCCGGCTTCGCACGGTTATGAACCTTCCTCTTCAATCACTTTATCTATTTAAAAAAAACCATCAAAATCTGTTGCGTATTGCGTAAAAGCATACAAAGGGATACAGGGACAGAGGAAGCGAATTTTGTTTTACTTATATTATGTAGTGATTATTATCACACAGTAAAATAATTGCTGTTTTATATGTAGGTAGAATTTGAATGTTGGTGATACAGCAGAATAATGTTTAATTGCGTGTCCAGTTTATAATATGTAAATATGTTTGTATAAGTACAACTCCCCCGTTAATTATAATTGGATGTGAAACATTGAAATTAAAATTTAATTATAACGAATGAAGCAAATGTTTTATGTACTCCAAATCATGAAAATTTTACGTTATCAAACAATTATGTCGAAACATTACAGTAACGAAAGGTGTACTTGTTAATAAACTGATGTTTAAAAAATTTGGTTGTGTGTATGTGTGTCTGTTATCTCATAACACCAAAACAATAAGGGAGATTTCAATGCGGATTTTTCATTTGAAAGCTCACGTCATCGAAATAGTTCTAAGCTACTCTGCAGGTTGGATTTGTCGGGGGATGTTAAAGAAATAATTTTATCATTAAATTCTTAGTATTTCCATTTAAGTTCATTTCCATCAGTAACATCTCGGTATATTTGTGCTCTACTTATACCCGCTTCCTATTGAAACCCCCCAGGCAACGTTGTTTTTATTAGAAAAAAAGTTTTTAATTAGAAGAAAGAAATTCTTCTTGTTGCCCGACTCGGAGATCGAACTGTGGATCTCTCGAAGGCAAGTTTAACACTGAACTGCTAGACCACAGAGACGATTATTAAATCAGGTTTACGCAAATATGTAATTCAGAGCTTCAGTTATTAGCTGTAAATGTTCTTATTTAAAACAAGAATTCATGACAATTTCTACAAAAAATCGAGATACTAACAAATTATGCATAATATAGGCTATCGTTTTGTAAATTAGCACGTTAAATGAAATATTACTTCAATCGCTAGGGTATGCGGAATCATCAATTTTCAGCCCCAAATGCAGGCACAGCAAAAATCTTTTAAACTTTTAAAAAGATCAAGGGTTTCAGCAAAAATGGACAACGAAGCAATTACCAATTCCTGACCAAGAATAAAGTTTGTTTTACTGGCAAAGAATTAATATTCATTAAAAAATCTTTCTCGCCATCATTCCGTGGAAACTTTGTAATCAGCCGGTGTCGGCGCGGACAGCCGTTAGGAGGGTTTTGTCAGCAAATTTCAGACTCTACTGACTTACTAAATGGATTTTTCCTGCTGCTAAAGTTCTGACATTTTGTTTGGAATGCCTTTGCGTATTTTTGTTTAATGTTCATTCCGCTGGATGGCCCGTTACTTTTATATATACATGTGTACATACCTTTAGTATTATATTGCGTTTTAGTAAAAAAGATTCGTATTTTGTTCGAGAATAGTTTTTCGCAATTTTTCAGATCAAACGTTTTCACGTTTGTGTTGTATATAAATAACGTAAGTCCGTAACATTTTTATGGAAAGAAAGCATCGTTTAGGTGATAACGTAACTAATGTAACTTGTAGTCAAGCTCACTCAAATGCGCTTTGAATTCAACACCTTGGTGAATTCAATTTAAACTTCGAGTTTATTTGTTTAAAGTGATTCCACATGGATTAAACGATTGTTTTTAAACATTGGATTGCATCCGTGTGGAACGTAGATTTAATCCAAATTTTAATTTGTTTCAAAGTTTCCACTAAGGTCACCTTATGGAAGGCGTGATTGGGGCGTGATTAAAACAATCTGACTGTGCTTTACGCTGAAGCATTTGGATTGACGAAATGACGAAACTTTTAGCCTGTAACTGTAAATGTAACTGGTCTTATTACGTTGATTCATTAAGTTTTAAACAATTTATAAATAAATAAATATCTCTGGACAAGTAACACCAATTGAATCTAACCCCAAAGTAAGCAAATTATATACTTGTGTTATGGGTGTCAGTCAACGATATATACTAATATGTACATAGAAATACTTAAATCAATACTAGAATAAATGTAATAAACACCCAGACCCGGAAATGCAGACATCTAAATGTGTGTTGTGTATGAGGCACGTTGGGAATCGAACCCGAGCCTCGCGGTTAGTCGATGCAGTTAGCGTGTACGCTAGCCACTCGACCAACGAGGCGGTCAACCATTTATATATCACCTATATATATAAAAAAATAAATCCCCACGTCTCATCAAGCCCAAACAGATGGATAAATTTTGCTAATTCTTTTTTGTTGAGTTACCTGCTGACAGGAGAATGTTCTTTTAAAACGAAAACTAGGAAAATAGTAAAAAAAAGTGGAAAAAACGATACCTTATTTTTTCCATAGAAACTGTTAATAGCAGTAAAAATCAAGCGATACGAAGTTCACCGGGCTGGCTAGTCAAATATAAAAACTATTTTTTAAACAAATCTACTTATCTATAATCTACTAACATCAAACCATCCCTTAACGCTACTTTAACAATGAAACTATTGTTAAATTATACGAAAGCACTGAGATAACTGAAACAATAACATTTTAAACAAACATTGGGTCGTTAATTTTAAAGTTCCAACGAGACCGATCATTTGTTAGAAGATTCGGTACACATTCCTCTGACCCAGCGCTGCTGTGGCCAAATTATTTCTCACTGTCGCTGCGGTATACACTTTGTATTAATTACAGTATTACTATGGATTTAAACATCAGTTACGTCCTTTCATGTAACAGTTTTAAATGTTCCTATTAGAGTAGAGTTTTATTCTTTGCTACCGAATCCATTTTTTTGTTTAATTTGTGTGTTTTAATTCAATTGAATGCATTGTCATTGTCTAGTTGAGGGTTGAAATTGCCACAATCAGGCGTTACTTTGCGGAAATCATTTAAAACAGACGACGGCGTTGTGACTGTAAATCTTCCAAGTAACACAGAATGTGACAAGTCTAACGTTCCCACCGCCCACCACTGTGCCCAGACTACAAATAAAGTCAAACTTGTCACGTCCTTCGCCAACCTTCTCGAAGAACTCACCACAAAGTGCGGCAGAAATAGGTAAAGCGATGAATCTCTACTCGTGTCAATTTTTGCACAGCACTCTACCGTTAGTGAATTAGTTAAGATTGGCCCATTTAAATCTAGGTAGAGAGGAGAAATCTATTTTAAACAGGGAAACCCGACTAACACTTTTTGGCTTGCTTACAACCAAATGCAAGATAGTTTCATACAAGCACGATAAAACTAAATGCATAAAACTTGATTTTCCCTCTTGTTAATCTATTAATGTGAAAGTAATTTTACTAAACAACATTGTTTAATAGTTATGTGAATTTTAAATGGTAACCAAGCAAGATTTTCTGGTGGTAAGAAACAAATAAATATCCCTGTACAAATTACACTAATTTAATCTAATCATGAAGTATTAGTAGATTGTATTCTTGAATTGTGGATGTTAGTCAACGACATGAACAGGAACTTAGACATAGAAACGCGGATATCTAGATGTTAATCACATAAATGTCTACCTGTCAGGTACCGAACTCTAGCATAGTTGGTGGTTGACGTGACGCTAACACTTCGACCAACGAGGCTGTGTAATATACTTAACAAGTGCCAATAAAAAAGATTGAATTAAGAAAAACTTGCTCAGTTGCAAAAAGTTTTCCAAAAGTACCTGTATACTCTTTATTAAGGAAGTCGAAGATCGAGTGAAGTGGAAGTAGCATTTCTGTTAAAAGATAATATCTACCTAGTTTTTACCACGTTGTAAAAGAACGTCTGACGTCCCAACCCTCACGTATTCATTCACCCATTTTCATGACGGGCCGGTCACACAGACCGCCCGCATTATTAAGTGATTTCCAGAAACAAATCCGACCTCATTTGAATATCTTTTCCTATATTTTTATTGAAATATCCTGCTGATATTTTTGTAATGCAAAATTATTTGTTTGGAAACTGACGTGATCAAGATAGTTCTTACCTTAGCTACGTGGCGGTTAGGTTTTGACTAGAGCTATTAATTTTTTTACGGTAGTATTGTATTAGTGTTGTTAACTAGCACCTATAACACAAATGTGTGCTTGCTTTGAGGTTAGATCAATTTGTGTATTTCTTCCATGGATATTTATTTATTGCACTCAAGTAGGTATTTTGTTATTTAGTTACGCTCTTGTTGGTCCCTTTCAAAATTATTTCGACGCTCATTTTGTGCTAGATATTATTTAAGGCTTATATCGCATGTAATGAAATTATTGAATGAGAAAATGTATGTAAAGCAAGCAAATCTAAGGCACCAATTTCATTACGGCCCGCTGCAAAGTTCGTTTAGGGTAAAATTTGAGCCAGCGTTGGCATAATTGGACTGCTTCCAGCGCGACGATGCTCCAGTTCCAAAGATTTAGCAGCGACGATTAAATAGTAATCGATCCCAATACACCCTCGACTTTAATGGAACAAAGAACGGAGCTTCAAAACAATACCGTTTGTACGGGATTTATCTTTTACGCCTCATGAGTGTGTGTACCGCTTTATAAAGAATGCCATCCGACATATTGTATAATATATTTCGCTATTGTATCAATAACACAAACGTTTGAGTGTATAAATGTTACGATACTTTTATTATATAATATTTTTACTATTATTGATAATCATTAAAAATGGATATTATTGAAGGTTTTCATAATAATTTATTGCAAAACCCCTTAAATTAAAAACTATTTAATATTTTCGAAAGCTACAAATTGCAATGAAATTAATTGAGTTGCCCAAGCGTATCGAAGTTGTTTACCTCGTCCCCTTATACATAATATGTCGAGGAAAAAAAATCCTGTACTGGTCCTGGTCCGCCCAGTAGAATCTGCCTCTCTGCCAGCCAGCACGTAAAAGGCAAGCACTGGTTAAAATAGGTCATCGTTAACAAGATCATTGATGGTAAAGCGCTGTGCAGCAACTTGCCCGAGTAGGTGCACCGCCTTCCATCCACCGCCTTACTTATTACAACCGTTACAATGGCTATGCTATGCCGCTATCATGTTCAGGCCAGGAGGTTAAGGTAGCCGGTAGACTTATACAATAGGCCTTACATCCCGACCTCAGAAAAGCCACGCACATATACATAACATCAATGTTATCTATAAGCCAACGCTATCTCTCACCATCAAGAGAGTCGTGTGCTTTTTCGCTGACCTCTCACATTTAAAAAAAGACGCGCGGTCTTTGGCGTCTTAACCAAACCCACATACCTAAAGAAATTGAACTCTGTGTTGATATGACAGTAGAACAAACACTATCGCATTTATATTAATAGTTCGGATTTTTAGCGTCAATAAGAATCTCGAGCACTTTTGGTAAAATTCGATAATTGAAGGTACGTGTATGTCAAGAATTTCCATTTTTAAACAAGTGTTTCTGTACTATGGAAAATGTCCAAAATACGACAATTGTCGTGTTGATGGTTGCAGTAATACTTTTGCTAGTGTAAAAAAAATATTAAAAGATTTTAATGTTAAAATCTTGTAAACAAATAAACAAACAAATTTCCATTTTAAGTAACAAATGTGTGATGAAACGACGTTTGCATGGATATCTAATATAACTAGTAGTCGCCTATTGGTCTAAATTCGACCATAAATTTTAATGTCTTGTTGATAAGAACGCCATCATCATTTCTCAGGGCCAACTACTTTGTTTCTACACTTTATAGTGCGCCATCTGTTATCTTTTATCAGTATCATATATATTTGTTTGTGTGTGTCAAATGCATGGTAGTGTGGGTAATGTTTTATTTATTGATTTAATGTACTTTACAAACAATATTATTGAAAAATGTATGCGTTCTGCACTTTTACTACGTAATGTAAACTATAAGTGTGCAAATTTTATGCTCCTGTGTCAGTGCAATTTGCGTAAAAAGAGGTCCAAAGTTTTGGCATCACGTATAAATATATAGATAACAACAACCTTTTTACTACTGTTACTAAACTGTTACTAAAGTTAATTTTATTTCAGTCGGATAAAAGTAAAAGAATTATTTTATATTAAATTAATTTTAATATCTAAAAGTGGTGGTATTTATGAAGCGAAAACAAATCTTCACTTCTTGACGCCAGCAGGGAGGCAACTTGCAAGCTAAAAGGCTTTGAGTTGCCTTATTCAAATAAACAATAGTTGCGTTTTAAACAAGTTGCTCCTGTTCATTTGAAATTATTTGAGTAGCCAGTACCGCCTGCTATGTCTGTAAAATTTTAATTTTATTGCAAAGTCCTGCCCGTGGCTGCCTTCATTTTTTAAAGCTATTTGCTTCTCCACAATCCCTGTTCTGTAACCTGTGTAATTCTCCTATTCTAAGTGTCCCTGCCCGTATGCTATTACAACTGGATCAGAAATCTGATTCGTACTCATACAACGAACGTCCAAATTTCCAATTTTGATTTCAGAATATAAATTTCTTCATATTTTTTTTATATTTTTTTTCTAGCGGTTCAGTTGTTGGACTTGACTGCAGGAGGTCGCAGGTTCAAATCCCGGGTCAGGCAACAAAAAGAAAAATTGGGGTTCTTCCAATTTTCTAATAAAAAAAATGTTGCTCGGGATTGGAAATGTGTCCGGTTGGAGGTTGGCTTGCCACCTATCATATTGTGTAACTTAGTGTTTTCGGTATAGCCGTGGGTGCCCTGGTTGTGCCTCTGCCTACCCCTTCGTGGATATGGGCGTTAAGATGCTTTTTTATATATTTACTGACAAATGAAATACCTAATTTAAATTTACGGTTAAATCTGTGCTACACGGACAACGGAAATTGTTAAAGCCTTTAAAAAGGGTATTAGAAATAATATAGTTGGGAAAAGATAGAGAATATAACAAAAAGGAAAATCTGAGGACGGGAAGTGGGAGAGGCGAGTTTTCACTCTAGCTAAAGCTTTGGTACGAAATTGGGTTAGACCTAGCGTTAGAATTGAAACGGCCTTAGGTACGATACTACTTTTACTTTTTACTATCTACATTTTTCCGAATATTATTTGGGCAGTAAAACTGAGATTTCTGTCGGTTTTATGCAGCTGTTCGTAAGCGGCAGTGTTTATTTGTCGTAAGTTGGACCTCTTGCACATATATTTACTTCTCCTGTATAGAGAAGAAAGTGTATGAGTAGATAAAAAATAACATAACTAAAATTTTGTTTACGTTTAATTTTTTTTAGAAAAAATAGAATGGATAGATGTTCTTTCTTTCTTTAGTTTTTTGCACTAGCGTTAGTATTTGTTATTCACCAAGTTAAAATTCGCAACAAGTTATCCGATTTAACAAAATAGGGTTGAAATTATTCAAAATTAGTCGTCAAAGAAAGTGATGTGATTCAAGCTCATTTAATGAGATTTGGAGGCAACGACGAAATGCATGATACACTGATTTCTTTATGATTATTTCATTTGTGCACTTTCACTGAACAAAATTGTACAAAATACTACAAAAATTAATTAATTTCACTTAAACAAACACGAAATTACAAAACAAACTACAAAGATCTTTGCTATCAACGGAGCCAAAACTCCAAATGGATGCTCTTGAATCTAAAAATCTGTATTTTGTTGTTACGGACTGTCGCACGGTGCAGATTTTGCCTCACTCCATTTTAAGTTAAGAATTATAGTTAAAACTACCTCTTGGGACTATAGAATGCGAGCGCATGTACTTGAGAAATTGAGTCTAGCAAATTGCAAAGCTTTCTGCTGATCTAGTTTATTTACTTCTGTCCAAGCCCTTAAAATAAGTCATTTAACGTGTTTTTTTTATCTAGGTACACCTTTTTCCGACAATAATGTTCCGAGTACAGTAAGCAACGCAAATGTCTGTACTGATAACAATATTATTAAGGAGTCGGATGTAGGCGTTGCTTATTATATTAAATTACATAAATCTATATTGTAAAAGTACAAAGTAAACATTTTTTTTCGAACTACAAACACGGTGATGGTACCCATTTACAAATACACTTATAATGTCGATAGTCAGCCTGAAACATATCGCCAACCGTAAGTATTGTAGAAGGCACTCGATGCTTCACAAAACAAAGCCAAATACCGTCCAGACAAAGCTAGGCCTGTGTCATTGTCCCTCGAAACTCGGACCTAATTTGATTAGCATTTGAAATGTATTCAAGTTTACAAGTTTACAGCTAACCCAGAGTCGCATATTCAAACTTTAATTGAGATATCGGTTTATAACATTTTGTCTTGTCATGTCGTATGGTATTTTATTATTTCACTAAAATGACCGAAGTTTTTTTGATTATGTATTATGTTTGACCCGCCGACAGAAAAGAAGGCAGTTATAAGTTTGTCTGTCTGTGGGATTACAACTCATAAATAATTAGGCTAATACGATTTGGATTTTTGTTAGAAAACTGACGTGATCAAGACGGTCCTAAGCTACATAACAAAGAGGATTATTGAAAATTATATGTACTGCCTGAATAAACTTGTATCTAGTTGTTTATAAATTATATTTTATCTGAATCTCGTTTCTTACTTCTAAACTGTGTTATAAGAAATCTTATAACAGGCGAGGAAATGATAACTGTGCCCGTCACAATGTTACTCGTATGACCTTTACAGTATCTAATTAACTTAATATTCGATGCCAATGTACATAGATGTTGTTGTTGATGATGATGAATGTACATTCCACGATCAAGTAGCCCTTGTGTTATCCAAAGGTGGTGTGAAGAGACTCTGAACCAGGCGTGAAAAGGGTAATGAACGTGAAGGAAGCCAGAAAGGTCTGCAGATACTCACTGCCTACCACATGAGGGACTTGGCGTGAAGATGTATCTATTTGAAGTTGACTCGAACAAACTGAAATCCTTATGAAAATATTAATAATTGCTATAACAAAGAAATTTGATCCGTCGTAAAAGAGAGCTAAATTCTATTCAGGCATTTCTAAACCTGTGTCACCTGCCCTCAGGACTTCAATCTGCTTAGATTAGCAATTGAAATGTACCCCAGTTTACGAGTTATAGCCAATCTAAAGTCCTTACTACATTTTGATTGAGATGACGAAACTTGTCGTATTGCTGTCGTATTTCACTGAACTGCTTAAATACACTTTTGACCGAAGATTTATTCATTTAAAAACAATTTGTAACACTTTGCAAATCGGTATTAGCTATAAATTATAACGGTAAAAGTATTACATAAGAGACAGCTTTTAAATGGTGACTAAATGATTTCCATGTTAATATTGTATGACATTAGTGCTTGACCATTACAATACGTAGTTGCCGAACTACAAATTTATCATTCTTCCGTTTCAAGAGTTAAAAATATTGAAACTGTTTTCGTTAGCTACAGCGGTTATACTTCACTAATAAGTTTAAAGCGTTTTAGAACGTTAGATAAAATTTGTTTTTAATTTTTTCTACTCTTTATCTCTAGAGGTAGATTCTGTCCGACAAGGATTAATTACTAAATAATTCTGTTTGGTCCTTATTCACAAAAAAATAAGCATGTTTTCACGCTCAATGTGATTAAAGTATTTTAGCATTTTAAAATCTTAAAAAAGAACTTGCTGCATATTGGTACATTTGTTTACACCATGCCAAATCAAAATTGGTTAAAACTTTAAATTTTCTAAAATTAACAGAAATATATGAAAAAATTTGCTTAATTTGGCATTGTGATTAACAGCTAGAATAGCTTCAGGTCCCTAATACAAAAAAATAACAGTATTATTGTTAGAAACCTAGAGTGTACAGGCTATCAAAATTTAAATAAAGTTTCGTGATTGAAGCACAACTTAACATACAGATAAACAATAATTCTGAAAACTCCCAAACCAGTGAAATGAAGTTCGCCGGGACATGTTTATTAGTTCATTACATTACATTGGTATGTTACAAACTATAACGCAGTAAAGCGGGTCCTCCAAATAACAATCGTGTATCACACGATACAAGCCAAGGTAGGAGCCGACTTCCATTTCGAAAACTCGCATTGAAGTTTTAAATGACGTCTTCTACTAGAATACATAAACACTAATTGTTTATGTATATATATATATATATAAATAAGTGCCACTTTTCGTTGTAATATTATAACTCAAGAACGGGCTCACATATCCAAACCAAATGTTTAGGCTTTGTTCGGACTATTTAGTAGGTGGTTTATGTGAATTTGCATAAAATAAGTCGAGCAGTTCTTCATTTATCACATTTTTTTTTGTATAAAATTAAATTAATAAATGACTGATCGTTTTGTTAATGGGTATTTTTCTGTCAAATCAAATTTTTTGTTTTGTTTGTTATGTTATGTCATTCATGTACACGAACGACGTTCCCAGACCGCCGCGCCGGCGCCGGCGCGCGGCGGACGACACGGCTCTATTTTCAACCCACCGTCGCGGTAAAGTGATAAAAAATAGTCTCAGAAAAGCGGCCACTCTCCAGGGCAAATGGTTCAGGAACTGGCGCATAGAAGTGAACCCTGATAAAAGTGCAGCAGTGTGCTTTAGTCGAGGTGACGGACCCGGCGAGCGGGTGGTGTCCAGGCGAAGCCCGGGTGCCATCAAACTGTTCGACAGAGCGATCCCCTGGGAAAATTCAACAAAATACCTGGGGATCACTTTAGACAAAAATATGTCGTTCGGACCGCGTATTGCGCGAGTCGCGAACAAGGCTAAGTTCGTACTTAGCCGTCTCTACTATCTAATTAATAAACACAGTAAAATGTCACTTCGTAACAAAGTGACACTTTACAAAGCGTGTGTCGGACCCATATTAGCATGCGGTAGTGTGGCCTTCGCGCATGCCTTCCTGACTCATTTAAAAAAGCTACGAGTTGTTCAGAATAGGTTCATGCGGGCTGCCACGAGCGCTCCGTGGTACGTTCGCGGCGAGGACCTGCATCGCGACCTCGATTTACCCACGATAGCGCGGCATTTCAAAGAACTATCCGAACGTTGCTTTGAAGAGGCTGCTGCCCACCCGAATCCGTTGTTGGCTTCCGCGTGTGACTACACACCGGCCGCGAACGCGCCCCCTAATCATGGAGGACCCCGCCACGTGTTATCGGACTCTCCTGACCAGATAACCGTGGCGAACGCTCTACTTCCTCCACCTCCAAACCGGAACACGACAAACTCACACCACAACAACATTACACGACACCGTCGCCTCCGGTCTCGGCGACGAAGACCTCTCTTGCGCCCGGCGCCTAACGCCGGGCAACGAGCCGCCAATATTCCTCCTTCCAATCCACCCAGTAACCAGAACGCAGCACCAAGTCGAGGTACGGTCTCCCGGGAGACAACCCTTGGTGCTGGCGTTGTAGGTAACAGCCCCATGCATTTAAATAATGATGTCTCGGGCTGAGCACTCTGCTCGGCCCACAAAGCTCGGTGAAGTTGCATAAAATCGCGAGATTAGCAACAAATTAGTCATTCAAATTTAAAAAAAGTCATTCATGTGGTCATATACGTAGCGAAGCACGTACCGGGCCGCTAGTTTTGTATATAAATGTGCAGTTAGACACTTTGTTCGTTAAACCATAGTGTCTGTTTTCAACCGACTTCCAAAAAAGTAGGTTACTAAGTAGCCTATATGTTTTTTATTGGGTGAATAATCCTGCTTTTGTATAAAAACATGTGCATGTTAAGTTTATTTGTAAAGGTTACAATTTAAATATTCTATCACTCGCAGCCCGACCGTTCTTCCCACGGGTGGACAAACTTTTATGTTACTTATTCGGGTACATGATATACCTACACCTTCCCCTTAAATCACTCTATTTAAAAAAAACCGCATCATAATTCGTTGCATAGTTTTGAAGATCTAAGAATAAGTATTAACAAGATAAGCGACTGTTTGACAAAGTTTGTAGGCTGGCTATCTTGACAAGTGGCAAACAAGCCAGCCAGCCTATAAATTTTGCAATTTATCAGGTCATTGCACCCACGGTAATCTGTGAAAAATTTGACATTTTGCGTGTTGAACCGAAGGCGTTGTATAAATGTTTGCATAATTTACTTTATTTCAAAACTTTGGGTTATATTGATATATGTGTAGTGACTGAATGCGTTTTTGTCTTTATGCGTGTAACTCAAATATAAGTAATACTTAGTTATTTTGTTGCAGGTAATCAACGTCTACGAGTGTGTATTGAATTATATGCAAGGCGAATGAGACGCGGAAAAACTTGGGAGAGAATTCCATGAAATAATATATGCAATACTTACATACTTAAAGAAAAATATGGAGTTGTTGATATTCTCTACAACGTCTCGCTACAACTTGAAAAATTCGAAAAATTTAATTTTGATTTTAAAATGTGCTTACAAGCTCGTGGAAAGTTAAAAATAAAAATGGAAATTTATTTTTGCCGTTAATAATTTTGTTGTCAGTTTTGGGCAAAACGACGTCACCACTGGATCGGAACGCGGCCACAAACTGAGCAGATCCGGTGAAACAAACTTCGCACTGTTCGCGCTTGTCTTTTTTTGCTTATTTGATACAAATAAAGGCATAATATAAATATATTAAACATTATTGTTTATAAGTGATTGATATGAAAATTAATTATTAATACCAAGTACTCTCATCCGCTTAATATTGTCTTTGATCCATTTTAATTGTATTTAATAGACGGTAAGTTTATTATAAAACCGTATACATTGGATGGACCCATGAAACATTAACTTTCTCTGTGGAAACGAGACACCTGCACAGCACTGCAATTGTTTTTTATTCTCGTATTCACACGGTGTATATAACAATTTCTTTTATATGAAAGTATATTCTTCTGAACGTATATTAATTTTTAAAGATATTCTGGGAGGTACAGTTAAAATGTTAATGTCTATGATTTTTGCTCACAGTAAATCAAGCAAACTACATCAATGGTGTCTATCTGTAGGCCAGGGTTGTAATAGTGAGAGACTATCAGGAGTGCTGTTTGCTTGTTCGCTGTCTCGTTAATAAACATAACTTACATACATATCTTCACGCCAAGTGTCTTGCGTACAAGGCAGTGTTTTGAGTACTACTTGCCACGATTCCTAAAGATCCCTACGATCACAGCGATTTCAGGACTGAGCAATTTGGTCGTGACTGCCTTGTCACTTAAAAAAATCTTATTATTTTATTATTTCATAATCAGACATTCTTTGAAGCTTACAATCTTTCTTTTTCATTTGTGACAAAAACAGAAATGTATTAAAATGTAATCTGTATTTCGTTTTAAAGCTCTAAAACCTGTTCAGATTTAAGCTTGAAAAGGTTACGTCAGACTTTTGAATTCACAAACTCTAGGTGCCTCAAAATGAGATCTTGAAAGTTTAGTAATTAAAATATGTTAAGCTACTTACACACTAACAACTTACTCGTAGGAATATATACCTAGTTTATGAGACGTGCTGAGATTTACGTATAATTTACACCTCTTTATTTTATCATGATCAAGTGATTGTAAACAGTTCCCAATTGTCTTCAAATATACAATGTATCTTTGACGCAGGTGTTATAATCTCTACTCATTTAATCGATTTCAATGAAACATAACTAAATTTTGTACAATAGTTGGACCTATATTTTTCAATTATTTTAAAACCGATCTAGCAGTATCGCCAATATTTCCATTACGCACATCAATTCATTAAGGGTTTCATACACACAATATGTCACATACATGTGTGTATAATATTAATTATGGGACACATATACCTATCACCCTTATCTTCTCAGATTTTGCGCATAATATACTTTTATATAGGACGTGGACCAATTTGGCCCTGAGACCAACGAAAATAAAATTTAAATAGTGAATATTAAAATATTTTTTTATGAAATTTCTCAATATCTCTATGTAACGAAATCTCTATGTAACGAATACTTATTACTGTAAATTTATATTTTAAGAAAGAGCACTGTGATTCTATACATGAGCATCTGGATCGCGGGCCTATTTTTGAATCTTTGAAAACGAATAACATAGGAGAATCAGTAAAAATTATAATTGCTTAAATATCGAAGAATTAATTGTAATTAATAAATTAAATAAAGGTCCAAGAATTTCTTAAACTTGAACCAAAACCTGTTAAATATGATTAAATAATGTGGGCCCTCAATCCAGACGCAAGTATATAGCCTAAAGTCGAAAAACACGGTGGAATTCTAAATTACTTTTCTATTTTTGTAATCCTAACAGACTGTTCATCGTATGACCTTTGTGTGAGTTGCGAAAAAAGCAATGGATTTAACAAATACGTCTCTCTCATTATCTTTTAATCAGTCATTGAGTCGTCATTGTCCGTACAAGACTGTGATTCAACGATAGCACGCGGAGACTTGAAATCCTACTATTGACTTCAAATATTTAATACAAGTTTTGTATACGTTACTGAAAAAATATGTTGTATTGTTAAAGTTCCGTTTACATAATATTGATAAGAGAAAAATGTTGGTTGGCCGCTAGAGGATATTGTAAAATATTTTAATATCCATTTAGCAGTTTCAAAATTTAAAAAATGAAATTAGCAATCTGAAATACATTCAATCAAAAAAATATCGGTGATGCGTAAAAGAAATTACACCATTTGAACAGCGGTATGCGAGATTAAGAAAATAAAAGTCGGTATCAAACAGACTTGCGGTTGACCATACATCATCAGGTACAGGTTCGATGCAGAAATAATGCGGTAATAAAGGAATGCGACTGACCTGTCTTTCTTCTTTCTTCAAGATTTGCACTAGCACACGCGAATTGGTTTAATTTAAATTTTATTGTTTTAAGGTCGCGACCTGCGTCCACGCTCGAGATATATTTGAAAACGAGTAAATTCAAAATGGCGGTCCCTTACATCCGTGCTTTTGCTCTTCACTTGTGCTTTTGCTCCTCACCTTTTCCAGGCGTTTAAATCTTCTTTCGCAATCGAACGTAAGGATTTCGGAAGGATAATATTAACAGGGAAAAAAAGCAAATACAGCGGTAACAATCGGTAATGGATCATTTTTTTTCAGATGGACACAACTGTTTTCCATTTTGTTTGAGTTGTGACTAACATTTACATTAAATACAGTGTTGTTTTAGTTATATCATATTTAGTGTGTTTTGCTAATTTCATAATTGACAAAAATATAGAACAAAGAGTTTGTCATAAGTTTTGTATGGATTTTCGTGTTCGAAGTCATCCAATATGTTACAGAAGGCTTACGGTGAATCGATAATGTTATCAAAAATTCGTGCTTATGAGTGGTAAAAAATGTTCAAAATCTGGCGATATGTTAAATTGAAGATTTGCCTGAAGCGACGGTAGGCCATCAACGTCTGCAACTGAAGTTAAGTGCGAAAGTAAAGGAAACAGTGATCGAAAATCCTTATCCAACGGTGAGAAAAGTAGCCGCCGACCTTTCTGTATTTCACAAGTCGATCCGTGTCATATTTTTAACTAGTCGGCTAGTCCCACAAGACCTGAATAATCTTCAAAAACTTAATCGCATGAGAGTCGATGAGGACATGCTAGAACAAGTCGTTTCCGACCCAACAACGTTCATGATGCGCATTATAACTTGTGACGAGACGCGAGATTACGAGTTCGACATGCAAACTAGTCGGTAAGCTTCAGAGTGGCGCCTTCCAGCTGAACCGAAACCGAAAAAACCATGCCTGATAAAAAGTGATTACCGCTGCCCAACGGACATAGAAGCCGATCGGTCATTGCCCGGTCATTTAAAATTTGAGACGCTCTACGATGTATTTGGTCAAAGGGAACTAGCTGGTACTGGAGAGCCCCTGCCCAGAGTTGAGAACAGTACTCCATGTGAGGCCGAATTTGCGTTTTGTAAAATTGCAAGCGATTAGTCGGCTTGCAATACCTACTGTCTCCCTTTACTGAGCACCCCAAGTTTTTGGACGTTATTTTAGTCATCTTTTCCAGGTGACTACGAAATTCAACATTACTCAAAATCTCAACGCCAAGTATACCAATGCAGGCTGTGACAGTTAGGGAAACTCAAATCCAGGAGATACGACAAAGGGAGTATTTTAAGCAGAAAACGTGTAAAATTGTGTCTTTCTTTAAATTGCACCAGATTCTGCTGTCCCCAATCGAAATTTCATACAGAAGAGTGTCAACCTCAGACACAAGTTATTTTCAAGAACATCTTTACTCTATATGACTATATTTACTCTATATGATCATCCAAGAAATGTTTGGCTAGCCGAAGTATAAGGCAGAGTCGTCTGCATAGCAATGAATTAATAAGCATTACTAATTTGCAGTAAATCAATGACATGCAAAATAAACAAGGTATGAGAAAGCACACAGCTTTGGGGAACACCAGCATTGACAGACTTAGATCCCGAGCACGCTACGTTTACGCTTACGCTTGACGCTACGCTCTGAAAAAAATGCTGCTTTCAAAAAATATTTATTTTAACTGAGTATCCAGACAGAACATGAAGGAACAAGCATATATTCGTTTAAGGTCGATTGGAATCCAATATTTTTATAATCCTTGTATCTCTAACATTTTTTTACATCTTAAAAATCAAACTGTTCTTATCAAGGTGAAATGGAAAAACTCTTATTTACCCTTGCTCAATAAGGTTTTCTAGAAGCCTTTGATTTGATGAAAATGGGATTTCTTATTAGAAAAGGTAAAAAAGGTGGCTGTTTATCTTTGAGCAAAGGTATATAAGTCCGAATACAAAATTTCGGATGCCCTCATTTGTAAATACCGGCTAGGTAAATAGCAAGCTAAATTGTTGCTGGGTCACAGGCTGAAGCGGACTTCGATTTGGTGTGACATTACTTACAAATTTTATTAAGGTATATTTTTTATCATATTGTTTGGGTCTTCTACTGTTTTTGGGTATTTTTATTATGCTATGTGTAAAAGTTATGTTGTTCTCGTATTTGTTTATATCCTTTATTACTAATTTATAATTTCTTAATTGCAAAATTAAACAAAATCGATTTGTTTGTTTCACCCAATGTAATGTTTTAAAATACCTAGATGACATTAAAAAAGAAACGTGGCTACTGTTATATGTAACTTTTTGACGACCGTAACCCGTAAGATGATGTTAAACTAGGGCACCCACGACCCGTAGAAAATATTTATTACAAAGTCCCACAGTGAGATATGTGGCAAGCCTACCGCCAACCGGACGCACATCCAATCCCGGCCAACATCGTTTAAAGTTTTTTTAGAAAATTGAAATGACACTAGTTTGTGCTGTCCGACCAGGGAATCTATTCCGAAATTTCATTTGTAGTCAAGTGCCAAACCGGACCACTAGATCACAGGGACGACACCGCTAACCGTTTGTTCGGGTTGGAACATGATAAGGTGATGCGGCAAGAATAGGTAAGGCGGTGGAGTCCTACCCGGGCATGTGCTGCACAACACCTTACCAGAAGTGGTCTACTTACCTCTACTTACCAGATGGCAATGACCCATTAAACCGATGCTCGCCTTTTACGAGCTGCCTTGTAGGGAAGGCAGATGCTCTACATAGGGGACCGGGACCAACATGGGGGACTAGACTCATTATTAGATATATAGACTTATATTTTTATTACATTATTTATTTCTATGTTAACTTAAGGACAGGTTTTGGACTTGGACAGTTCTTGGACTATATTTTTTTCTGCTATCAAAATGTCTTGGCAAAATATTATTAAATCGTAATATATCAAAACTGTAGGCTAGAGGTCTGATAAAAGTCGGTCCTGTTTTTTTAATTTAAATTTTTGAATAATAATAGCCCAAAATTCTAATGATTTTTCTATTGAAAATATTTTATAAGTGTTAAATAAATAAATAAATTTAAATCAGTTAGCCAATGACATAACTTATTAATAGATCTAGAACTTAAATTATGTTTTAAAAATAAAATAAATGTCATAAAGATCCTGTGAAGCGAAACCAATCAACTTGTATTTTATTAAATCTGGTAAATATTAAGTAAACAGTTTAAATCTATACACCTATTTTTGTATTATTTATGTAACAAGTTTCGATTTTAAAGTTTTATCATTTAGTTTTATTTCAAATGAATCGTAACTTCAAGTGCTGGTGGAGCTCTAAGTAGCTCTAAGTAGTGACCTGAATTAGCTTATTGATTACACTTCAGATACAGCGCCTATCTAAGTTGAAACGTTATCAAAATTTTAGTTGAACATTTTCCAATAATAGACGTGTATATAATAGTTGGCAAACGAGAATGTTGGCTTTAAATTTATAACCACGTTTTCATGTTTTAAGTAATTAAGCGAGAATCTATACTTCATTTACATAACATAATATTAGTTTATCTTGTAAAATTCGCTTTTACTGAAGATAATAATTGTATACAATATCTTATATATAAAATTCTCGTGTCCCAATGTTCGTTCCCGTACTCCTCTTAAACGGTTTGACTGATTTTCATGAAATTTTGTGAGCATATTGAGTAAGTCTTAGAATCGGCCAACATCTATTTTTTATAACCCTAAGTGATGAGGGTTAATCATTTTCATAGCAGAACAACGTCTGCCGGGTCAACTAGTTTTATATAAGTATCATATTTAATTACTGTTATTGTTGTGTGACAATTATGACTATATGCCAGCCATTTTGCCGAAATTGTTTGGGCTGTATTCAGAAACCTTTAATGGGTAAATATTTTGGTTTATGTGTTTGTCAAGGGAAAACCCCAGTAGCAAGTACTGACGTCATGACAGGAGGAATAGAAAATGTGGATACCAATCCGGACAGCTCGTAGATGAACTACCACCTTGTCACAAACCTAGTCGAGTGCTTGTTTGCATAAATATGACGTCGATACATTTTGGGTAAAGTTTGTGGGGAAAATGATGTATAGATTTTTAATGTTTAAAGCGTACCTGTTAATTTGGTTTCAAAGTTGCATCATAAAGCAGTCAGTATTTTCGAGAACAAAGACGATTCTATAGTCCGCACAACGGCGTTGCATTGTGAGGAAGACAGCGGTTTAAGAGAAATATTTAAGATCTCACGGTACAAGCCCTGTAAATTTTGCTTTGACAGATCAAACTGTAATATTATAAGTCCAAACTAATTACATTATATGTCAGACTATCTCTCATCTTCCATATCCCTAATAATTAGAAGTGTCCGGCTGGTTACCGTACTTAAAGTAAATCCACCTTAACTGATGCCCTGGCCGTTCATCATTTCGTTCCCGTCGTATCATCTTAAAGTGTTATCCTTTGAGCTTTTAAGTAGCTTATTAGCACCGAGAAACTTTATTGCTTATGCGTCAGCTCGCTTCTCACACTTACATTCGCAAACTTTATAAACAAACTAATTACTGAAAGGACTGTTTCTGAACTTTTATCTTTAAAGGTTATCCTTGCAGAAAAAATGTAAATAAATATACTAAATTAGTCTTTTCTATTAAAATGAATCTCCTTCAAACGCATTAAGCATGTATGAAGGAACGTTTTTGCTAATTATGTTATTATTTATTATTATTTTATTATATTAGTTATTGTGATACACAGACCCGATAGACTTACTTAATAGGCCTTGACCGTACGAGAGAGACGCATCTACATCTATGGTGTGTTTGGGCACCGGTCATCTTTTACCACCAGAAGAGCCGTTTGCTTGTTCGCTATTTTGAAACGAGGAGAACCACGAGCGTTGACTAGTTTATAACGCTTGTTGTTGGAACTCCGTCACCAATTCGTATGTTAGACCATGACCGTGGTTGTCAAAGTGGGTTAGATACCTACTGTGTTCGAATATTATGTGCGTATTGCTCTGGGCGAGTTTGTCAAGTACCGTGTTGGTAGTTACGTGACTTGAAACACAAGCCGCTATTCCGATATAATATAATATTGACGTAATATAGCATCTACACTTATATAATTCCCCGTATTATTATCTGTTTCCTTCAGAGAATATTTCCCAACTGCTTTTCTATCAAGCAACTCATGAGAGACGAATTTCAGTTTATTTGTCACTGACACGGCGATGAACTGACAGAGTAGTTTAAATACCTATGTAATTTGTATGTGTAAAAAATGTACCGAATTTGTATAATTTTCGAGTTAAAGTTGAATATGAAACAGCATTTTAGGTTCACCTGCATATCATTTTCCCCGTGTTGGTCCGGGCTCCTTTACAGAATCGACCATCTGCCTTCCTGCCCGGCAGCTCGTAAAAGGCAAGCATATGCTTATCATCACTATATATAGTAATTATATTAATATGAAAAGTGTTTGTTATTTTCCCGGCATCCAACGCCGTAACAACTAGAGTGACCCTATGACTCTAATACGGATATATTCACGTTAAAGCTTACCTACTATAATGGTAGCGAAGCCGCGGGATATGGCCAGTCATAAATAATTCCACTTCCCAAGGAGCCGGACTCAGCAGTCGCCATACAATCGAACGCTCATTATACTTTTCCCTTTTGATCCATTTGAAGTGGTCCTTCCAACAAAGCGCAAAGATATAATTTCAAAGCCAATTTAATATTACAGCTATTTCCTAATTGCCATTTATTAGGATTTATTTGTATAGGGGAGTTTTTGTTTTAGGAAATTGGAAGGCGAATAGGCTGCTTGATTTCCTGATTTTAAGAAATACGGCTTATGAAAAACGCTAAGTTTGGAAACGGTGGTAGTTTTGGCCTTTAAATTTATTTAGAAAAAAATGTTAATTAAAGACATAAATAAGTGTTGCGATTTAAATGTACATTTTATTATAAATATGTAACTTCTTTCAATTTAATTAAATATATGCACACCACAATGTGGTAGAATATGTTGTGTGCTTAAATATCTTTGTAACAACTTTTTAACACACATATTCCGCAAATAAATAATTTTCATTTTCATTTATATTTGCACCAAAATTATTCATTGCCATCTTGATACTGAGGTTCTAACCAAAACGCGATTGTCGCAGCCGGCAGAAATAGATTGAATCCACAAATTGCGATAGCTGGGGTAGAGAATCTTATATTAATTACTAATACTTAATATGAAATCTGTATGACTATACCATCAAGACGATACATAGCTATTGATCACGTATCGACCAATTTTTACAAGGTAGTAATACCGCTCGTGTTATGCAACGTAACTATAATAAAGGTTCTACATGGCTGTTAACACCGGTTTGCATCTGTTTGGACTGTTAGTTTTGAAACATATCTTCAAGCCCATATTCCCGAAAAGATAGGCAAATGCATAACCTGGGCACCCACAACTGGCCGAGAACACTAAGCAAGCCTATCG
>NJDD01001955.1:237095-251375 GCA_002245505.1 Calephelis nemesis | reverse complement strand
CCATATTCCCGAAAAGATAGGCAAAAGCATAACCAGGGCACACTAAGCAAGCCTATCGTCAACCCGGCCCATTGCCAATCTCAGGAAAACCTTGTTTTAGACAGAAAATTTAAAGAAACACCTTTTTTTACTCGACCCGGGGATCGAACCCGACTCTCGAAGAAGTTAAATCCAATGCCGAGCTGCAAAATCACAGGAATGCAAAGGATGGATATAGGATGATGTTCTCGTTCTAGTTTATAGCTGTGCAAATATTTTAAAGCCAGCTCCCTGTGAGCTTTATAATAATACGCTATAACGATCAATTATCGGGATTGCACTTAAGCCGGACCTCGCACACTAGACTTAAATCTGCTGTAAAAGTTACTCATTATATAATAATTAATCACCTACAAAACGTTTTACCACTATTGTATTTATTGATAGGTATTTATATTTAATCTCGATAATTGCATACACTTTTGTAATTCTCACGAACCTTAACTACGTTTTTTATTACGTAGCACAGTGAACAAGCAGTCTATCTTTCTAAAAGTAAGATCCGCCGATCGATCATATATGGATTTAATACAGACAATACAGGCTTTGGCCGGAATGTTAGATTTATTGAGCAAATCTACCGACCACTGTATCTATCAGACCGGAAAGTTACACAGTTATTATGGCAGCAGGAACAGGTAAGGCGGTGCATTTTTAACCGGACAACTTCCTGAACAGCACTCTACCACTAGTGGTCTTATTTGAAATGACCTATTCAAGCCATACCATCTCTTTCGAGCTGGCTTCCTGGGAGGTTTAGGTTCAGATCTTCTGATTGAAACCGCACCGTCTTCGCTTCTTCTTTTAGAAGAAGTTTTTTTTGCGCCGCATCACATAATTTGTTTTAGATCATAGAGTTTCTTTTTCGTATAAGTTTTAGTGTGTTACAGAATTGAGAAAAAAAAAGGCGCGGTGAAAATTCGTATTATTCGCCTTTAGATTGTTCACAAAAAGTCTCCATTTTTTCTTAAATTACTTGACAAAGTAATAGGTGATACGTGATTCTACCTTATGTTATTTTATGTAGTGTTGGTTCAAAGGGTGACCAAAATACATAGCGTTTCTAGAATAAATACCTCCAATAACATTACGAAATGGCGGATAAAATAGAAGCGGCACTTATTACGGATATTACTGCGATGCATTTGTAAGTTCTGTTACTATTGTAGTCCTGGTAAATCAAACTTGATGCTTTAACTAACTGAACATTTAAAGGTATTTTACTTGTATTTATTTCCATAGCATTTTATACTTAATGCATGCATGTCTCTTAACTTATCCTGGGTAGGTATACTTCTGCTGTTTTGTAATATGGTATTCCTGTTTGGAGAAATACCCTAGAATGAATTAGATTTTTAAAGTTTAAAAGAAATGTATACCAGCGATTTGTAGTGTGAATCGGTTTCATTCATGCAAACCACTTTTTAATGTAATAAATTAAAAAAATGTTTTGTTATAAATATTAAAATATATCAATGACGTTACAGTGCTATGCAGCATCTCTGCCTGACAGCTCGTAAGAAACGGGGCTAAAATTTAGGAGGTTATCGCCAACTAGATCTCTGATGGTAGGATACACCACCTTACCTGTTCCTGCCTCAATAAAGACTCTTTTACACGGAGGGTAGTTTAGCCGGTAGACTTGCACAATAGACCTAACATCCCGACCACAGAACAGCGACGCACCTGTGACATCTTTGGTGTCTATAAGCCACGGTTATCTTGTACCAACAGGAAATCCGTGTGCTTTTTCGCTTAACCCCCACATAAAAAAATGCACACCACAACGTGGTACGTATGGCAAACATTTACGTAACGTAAACGTTATTTTCACATAATATCTTG
The DNA here is from genome assembly GCA_002245505.1 of Calephelis nemesis. Classification (NCBI taxonomy): domain Eukaryota; kingdom Metazoa; phylum Arthropoda; class Insecta; order Lepidoptera; family Riodinidae; genus Calephelis; species Calephelis nemesis. The sequence continues at coordinate 249,491 of NJDD01001955.1, read as the reverse complement.
GAACGCTAAAATAATTTTGTAACATCTTTTTAAAACAAGTATTCCGCAAAAATATAATATTCATTTCACTTCATTACTGATTAGTGGTTTTGTAATCAAAGGAATATTCGTTTTGGTTCAGCAAACAGTGAATATTATTTAAGTACCTAATATTGTATTTATTATCTAACTTCTAAATTGCACATTTTTTTCCTTTTCTCTATTTTTACATATTAAATTACTTCCTAAATTGATTATTGAAGAGATTCGTTTTATTGTGTGTCAATATCGTTTTATGGGTTCCCTAGCTAATGGTCAAAAACGGAACCGTTATGGAATAGTCATGTTGGTCTATCTGGCCGTCTGCATGTTACAGCCACTTTTTTCCAAAACTAGGAGAGTTTTGTTGTTGAAACTTGGTAATTAGAAATTTTCACATTAAAATTTAACAATAAAATATTTAAAAGAAGTTCAGGGGTTTACTAGTAACTGAAACTCGACATTTTCTTTTTATGAAACCCATTCGTGGTGTATCTATGTATAGGTTTACAAACACGATATTGCGGTTTTTCAATTTTTTTTCCTAACTGAATAGTTTACTCAAAAAGCAATTCTAAAGTGGTAAATTGTGTATATGATGTGTATTACCATGTAAACTTTTACAAAAATTTGTAGTTTTTTTTTATAGTCCTAAATCGTTACCACTGTATTTGAATCCCAAGAACTTGCTGCTACGCAACCGTTCGTGAGCTAGTCCGACTTGCATTTGGCCGCTTTTTTATTTGTCTTCTAAACGTTGTTTAAAAAAATTCGCGATAAATTATAGACATTCATTAATAATAGTTTTCTTAAAAAATGTAGATATTAGTCTATCTAATAATCTAATTAATAAAATAAAATAAAGTTTAATTAGAATTATATGTGTAAATGTGCCTGCAGTTTATAGATGAAGCACTGCTTATATTATAATTAGCTTATATTATAATAAATATATATTATAATCTCTATGGGACGCTTGCCACCGGTTGATACAGACTTTAATGTAAATTTAACTTCACTCTCATTTAATTTGTTTATTATTAAGCCAGTAAAGGATGGCAGTTGTTGAGTGTCTGTGCCATAGCCTAGTATTTTACTTTATCTAATTGGTGTCACAAACCCATTCCATCTTATTAATAAAAACAAAATTGCTCCAAAGTTAATGTCTTTATGGCACTGTAATACGGACTATAATACAATCTTAAACAGTGGAGTAATTTGTTTACGTTAATAATAAGATAGTGCTTATTGGTTGTTACAATGTCGAAAAATTTGTTATAATTCAATACAATAACCATCATATAATGATACCACGAAAATTAAAATCAATAACCCCATCAAAAGTTATATGAGAAATAGCTAATAATATTTCCATAAGAAAATTATCTACGTCCACAAAAATTAAGTGTTGTCTTCGCTTTTCCTGGGATTCCATCATCAGATCCAGTCTTAGTAGCTTATATTTCGCGTCAGTTGACCCTCGTTTGGCTACCTCTTACTGTAGGAAAAGTTTTCGATCCCATCACTATCCACTTTAAAATAAGTTTGACATATCTGTAAAAAGTAGTATGGTAAATTTCAAAGTAAATAAAGCAACAGCTTCATAAAAATTTATCTAATAATGTAATACCATTAAACAGTATCTCGCTAAATCTTGTTCCATACTTTAGGGTTGCCTGGAAGAGATCGCTGCCTTGGCGATAAGGCCGCCTTTGTGTATCTTCTAAGTGTAAGTTATTTTAATGTATTTGTGTTTTTTTTGTATTGGGTGCACAATAAAGAGTTATATTATTGTATTGTATGTCTAAATGTTCTGAACAAATAAAGCCTAATTCCTAAAATTCTCTTGCCTATTTACATATTGTAGTGTCAGCATCTAATTAGTTCAATTCAGTAATTTATCAATATTCTGCATTATTTTCAGTTATGAAATCTTATGAGAATTCTACTGTTACTTTTAAGACGTATAAAATAACATGAAACAGGGATGTTTTCTTAGACAAAGGTCACTACTGTGGGGCTACTAAGTACTAACAAATACCGTTCAGTTTATTTTCACGTAATTTACGTGTTTGTTAGTGAGGAGGAAGCTTCCAGCTATTTTTGGCTTTTGGCTATCATGAAAATTCAGTATCGATTGGCATCGTCCGAGGAAAATTCCTAAACATTTCATTTATATGCTAATACATTATTGTTGGAAAACAAAACTGCCCCTTTCAATTAGTCATGCGATGTCGTAGTTGAGTAATAATCATTAATTAGCCTTATATACTTGGTTTGTTTATTTTTTTACGTAAAACAATATATAGGCACAACTATTTATATATATGTAGTTCGTCCTGTTTTCAAGGGCGGTAATAGGGCTAGTGTCAATGGCTATAGACCAATCTTTGTTTTAAGTAATTAACCTAAAATCTTTAAAGAAATCCTCTGTTAAGGATTTTTCCTCTTTCTTTTTCTCATAAATTGTCCTTATAATTCTAGAAATATTCTTGCTACCAATTAATATGGATTTAGACAAAATAAATCAACCGAAGACACAGTCTTGAAATTTACTACTGCAATAACAAAAAACATAAATTCTAAACACAAATATGTATGTATTTTCCTAGACCTTTCTAAATCATTTGACACTGTCTCTATTTCCATTCTACTTTATAAACTGTCACGCTGATGAATACGTGGTATAGCATTAAAAATACTAGTAGATACTTTTATCTCCGGGTCCGTTCTCAATATTTTGTTATTGATGACATCTCAAGTAATGAAGAGCTCATCTCTTACACCGTTCCACAGGGTAGTGTTCTAGGCCTTTTTCTAATATGACGAATATATAAAGTAAGTTAGTGTTAAGAGGAAATTCATTGTCGTGCGAGTGTCGTGAGTGAATATTAAAAGTTATGAAGTTTTTAATCGCCTCTGTGGTCTAGTGTTCAGTTGTTGGACTTTACTGCATGAGGTCCCGGATTCGATTCCCGAGTCGGACAACAAAAAATAAAATTGGGTTTTTTCAATTTTCTAATAAAAAATGTTGCTCCGGCTTGGTTATGTGCCCGTTTGGCGATAGGTGTGACACCTATTACATTGTGGGACTTAGTGTCTTCGGCTAGTCGTGGGTGCCCTTTTTGTGCCTCTACCTATCTCTTCGGGATATGGGCGTAAAAATACTTTCCTTTATGACGTTTAAACCAATAGTTTATTCTACTAATAAGTTATATGAATTATACAAAATACTTTCTGTGAGGAAAACTTTTGTTCTTGATACAATGATTCGCAAACACTCGATGGTTCGATATCCGGCTAACTTATTTAAGGGCAAGCGGCGTTGTTCTTATTGATTCTATCTGTAGAGGTCTTGAGAGATCATTTTTTAAGGTGACGGGTAGGCATTTCTTTTATTTGAGCCCATTACTTTACAACAAAATAAATAAAATTCTTAATATCTATCCCATGTCCTCTAAGCAATGTAAGTTAAAACTCAGCTGCTGGTTACAAAATCTGAGTTTTGATGATGTGGAATTGATGTGAATGTGAAATTTACAAACTAAACTACTGATTTAAATAACTGACTTCAAAACTAATAATTTAAACACAGTAAAACTGCAAAAAACCGACTTCAAATTTGGAACATATGTGGTTTTCTCATTAATGCTAATGTAGATCTAGACCAGATTATAATGGGACCACCGCGGGAGTATAGGCTTTCAATTAAAGAAAAAAATTCGAAAATCCATCCACAAACACCGGAATAATCGCGAAACATACATACAAAAAACTTACGGGTCGAATTGAGAACCTCCTCCTTCTTTCGTCGGTTGAAAAGTAAAAAAATAATGAAAAAATATATTAATTAGATACTACTTATTATTTATATGTGCCATTTACTAATAGGTTTAAAGTCGGTGCCAAGGCTTAAACTGATAATTATATCATAAGTAAGTATTAAATTGGTTTGGCACCGACTTCAAACCTATTAGTAAAAGGGCACATATAAATAATAGGTAGTGTATAATCTTATACCTTTAAATGAGCTATTCTTGATACATATAAATAATTGGAATCTCAGAATCGGCTCCAAAGATTTCCAAAAAAATTAGTATGTAGGGGGTTTCGGGGGCGATATATCGATTCGATAAGAAAGTTTTTACTATATATACACAATTTATAAAAAAAAGTACCGAGCTAAGCTCGGATATCCAGGTACTTAACATTAAATAAGTAAGTATCATCACGCCCATATCCCCGAAGGAGTAGGCAGAGGAACAACCAGGGCACCCACGAGTAGCCGAAGGCAATAAGTCCCATAATGTGATAGGTGGCAAGCCTATAGCATAACGGGAACATATCCAATCCCGGGCAACGTTATTTAAAAATCGAAAAAAATACATTTTCTTATATTTTATTGCTGCCCGACCCGGCGATCGAACCTAGGACCTCAAGAAGTAAAGTCCGACGTTGGACCGCTAGACCAGAGACGATTAATATTAAATCTTTATTGTTATTATGTTTTTTATTTTTTAGTTTTGAAGTCGGTTTGATTAACGTAGTTATTTTTACTTAATACTTTTTAGGTTATTGCTGATATGATTTTATTAAATAAAAATAGACACTGGTTTCATAATCTTCATCTGGTAAATCATCATCATCATCAGCCGGAGGACGTCCACAGCTGGACATAGGCCTCCCCCAAAGACCGCTACAAGTCACGGTCACCAGTCGCTTGCATCCAGCGGCTCCCCAGATCGTCAGTCCACCGGGTGGGGGGTCATCCAACACTGCACTCCAGAAATAAAAAAATGCTCATAAAATAAAAATCAAACCACTTCAATCAAAAAAAGAATGACGTAAATCGGTTAAAAACACCTCGGTGAAATCGGTGGACACCGAATAGAGAACCTCCTCGTTTTTTTTAACTCAGTTAAAAAATAAAGTCATGAATAAAAAAAAACATTAAATCATAACAAAGGGATGGGAGTGATAGACATCAATATTTCAAAATATTTTAGTGAGTGATTTAGCAACAGTAGTTATTATAAAACTAACAACAAGCGTACAGCAACATTAATTGAAGATTTTTGCGTAAATATTAAGTTTACCGGTCATCACATTTTCTAAAGCGGCACATGTCATTGACTAGCACTTGTTTTGTGGCGATGATTAAAGATAACGTGATTTTTTTAATTAGTAGGTACAGTAGTCAAAAAATTGAATAAGTAATGTGCTTTGAACACAATTACCGAAACTATTCATACTATAAATATTCTGCCGTTGAGCCTCCTTTAAATTCCCCTGTCATTACTTATGGCGTCGCAATAGATATAGATGGCACCTCCCAACCAGTTTCTATCATCGGGGATATTGATTGTGTTTTAAACGAGGCGAGATACCCCGACGGCAGACGCCTCATCTGCCAAGTTAATCAATCAACTTACCTCGGATATAAGTTTACTGGTAACGAGGAAAATAATTTCCTCGCTACTTGCGATGGATTTTAATGCTTCTCAAACATTGAAGCTTCGAACAACATTCGTTAACTGTCTTAGTCATTTTAAAAAGATCAAGTAAATTAATTGTTATTTTTTTATTGATGATTTTTTAAGAAAGAAGGGGCTGGTGACTTGAAAGAGGCAGAATAACTTATTTTTAGCATTTTTAGAATTTTTGTCTGTCTGTCTGCCGAATTCACTGAACCGATCGTGACGAAATTTGATTTCGTATCCTCCTTTATTTTCCGAAGGATATTAAAGGAAATTATTTTACATTTCGCATACTAAAAGGGTACCCGTGGGATTGTTAAAGTCGAAATGTAAATTAAGGTAATTATCCCGTTGTCTGATTTTGTTCATTCTTTTTTCGTGCTGAGGAATGTGCTTTATTCTCTCAATCAGTATAATGTGACCAAATAACTTACGACCGGAATGAAGAGAACCATTTGAATGTACATTTCATCCTATACACACCCCATCCTTCTGCAGGAATGACAGAGAGTATCGAGAGCCAAATGAACTAAATTTATTTTGCGCTTAAACAGTTGGAAGAAGAAAATTAAACAATTTCATTACCAACATTAAATTAACTTAAATAATTTGAAAATCTACAAATTCATTCGGGACCAATATCGTGTGCGCCGCTTTCAATGCGATTGTTCGCTTTGAAATTAAATTTATTTACAAAATCGTTTTAGCATTTATAAGATATTTTAATAAGGTATCCGCGGAACAATAATAACATAACATATACATCATATACATTATATACAATAATAATATAACATTTAATAATAATAATTTAGTAATCGTTTTAGACGAAATTAAGAAGGTTTATCTTTTAGTATTTTTATTAATGTGTCATAAATTATAACACAACTTAGTGACATTATTGAAACAGTAAATAATTCAAATATAAGAAAATAATAAACATCTTAACTATAACTATACTTTTTTTATCTTAACTATATAACACTGTCTATACAACCAACCGACAGACAAGCTGATTGCTCCATGCCTGCTGTTTCACGCTTTGTTTCATTAAATTGACAGAAACCTTAAGGGTATGTTGTTGGTATATGTTAGATACAAAATAATATGTTATTTTCATTGTATACGTATTATACTCAGTATGATATTACTCATGTAGAATCTGTGTTCTGTTTGCACGTTCAAAAAGCTAAACAAATTTTAATGAACGTACAGACGTACAAATAGATATTTAAATCATATAAAAAATATTTTCGAACATATCACATGATTAAAAACAATTAGCATGAGCTTGTGCTAATAAGCCAGAATTACATGCTCGTTGTATTGTATCAAGAATGTTGTTTGGCTAATCAGCATTGTCATCCAAACAAGACATATTTGCCATAAAATATGGCTTATACTCGTACATGACTGGGTTCCTAATCCTGCTTCTACAAAAAACTGGCAAAATTATTAAAAAGGCGACTATTTGACGGCAATTCGCAAACATAAAAAATACTTAATCTTCTGGGAAAAATTTCACCAAGTACCAACGATAGTAATTATTATGGATTGAAAAAAAAACTGGTTTTAGGAACTTCCTGGCAACTTATTTGTATTTTTTCTACGTTGTACGGACACATTTTTTTCATTTACGTTTATGTGTGTAAGATGTATATTATGAAAATGAAACGAAAATTATTTATTTGCTGAATATGTGTGTTAAAAAGTTGTTACAAAGATAATTAAGAACACAACATATTCTTCCACATTGTGGTGTGCAAATATTTAATTGAATTTAAAGAAATAAAATATTTTTATACATTTAAACATTTAATTTTTATTAGACATTACATATATTTATATGTTTATTAAGTTTCACACTTTACTACAAATTATTTTGAAGTTAGATTAGTTTTAGTCCTATCAACCGTACACTATGAATGAATGATACGAGTATTAAGTCCGATACTGTCGCTGTATCATTATTGATTATGTTTTAAACACCGAAACACGGCTCTTGCATTCGCTAAATAGGTTGATTCGATCAATCAATGCTGTCGCCATGTGCAAAAACATTTTGGCCGCTTGCGTGAACGAAATTAAATAGCTATTGTTAATATGCTCATCCGATAAATTAATTTCATATCTTGCCTTTGCCGAGTATCTTATGGCTGTTGGTGAAAGAGCAGTATAAGTGATATATATTTTAAAGTTTAATTACTAGCTGACCCGGAGAACTTCGTTCACTAGAAATACTCTGTGTCTACTCTGCAGGAAAAACTACATAAAGTTATTGTAAAGCACATACCTTCTACAAATCGAGAAACGAAACAGGCAAACAAAAATTCTAAAAAGTCTAAAAACGTGTTTTCTGCTGCAGTTTTGTCAAAAGTTTATCTGAGATTGGAGTTTTCCTCTAAATCTCATGTCTCAATGTAATGTAAGATGTATCATCTCAATCCAATGTAGATGAATTATATTATCTGATGGTTAGAAACACCTGTACTCGACCTGAGTCAGGGCCTTAAAGCGCTGTTGAATATAACAACGACAAGCACTAGCAATTTGGCTGCAAAAAAAAAGGCGATGCTACTTAACTCGGGGAGCCTGTGCAAAACTTCAAAAACAAAACTTGGACAAAAGTCTTAGTCACGGTATGACAAACGAACTCGCACTCACATTTTACCAACAATAAGGGCGACTTTAATCCTGCTGCAACGCTAAAATGATATTAATGCGCAGATGTCAAAACACTTGTAGTATTTATATAAAAAATATTTTGACATGCGTATCCCAGAGAGCTGTTACAACCAGATCACCCATGACTCGCCTTTAAAAACTAGAATTAAAAAAAAAGATTCCATTAGTAACCGATCTACTGCTTCTGGGTGAGTATTTTTCGTTTATTAAATTTTCTAATAGTATTCTGACCGACCGTAATAAGGGGAATGACATTGTCGGTTCAGTCGCTCATCCAAATTGGAAGCGAGTTTAATGGCCTCTGTATCAAGTTTATTTTCGTACGATATCTTAAATTAATTCAAACATTAATATTCCCGTCCACAAAAATATACTTTACAATTAAATACGGAGTTATACAATCAAATACTTTTCTGACAAAGTTGTAGCCCAGGAATTTACTTGAGGTGATAAAGCTGACAGTACAAAACTGACAATAGTCGCAAATATATTGCTCTTTTTTGTTAAAAAAAATTAACATTCTCGTTCAATCCGGCGTTACAGTCCGAAACCTTGGCCTGAATATTTGGTATTCGAAACCATAGACATAGTTTACATCTTACGTCCATGTTCGAAACATTTATTGTGTTGCTTTGAAGTTCTCTTTTTCCGCTGACACCTTGTGTTATTTTTATCCGACTCCAAAAAAGGAGGTTCTTAATTCGATTGTATGTGCGTTACGCTATTACTCCGTCAATAGCTAACCGATTTTGTAGTTATTTTTTAACAAGGTAGGTCATAATTCCAAAATAGTCCCATATTAATTTTATCGTGATCCGATTCGCTTTTTTTGAGTTATACTTATCAATGCATACATTTTTCATTTCAATTATAAGGTCGTCAAGAAAATTGTCGTGAAATTAAATTGATTAATCCATTTTGAGTGTCATTAAAACCTTCCAGTAGGATGTTTATAAAATGTATGTGTGAGCAATTCGGAACCATTTGATGTGTTTCAAAAAAAGAATGATCAAATCGCAAAGTGGTACCCAATGAAATAGTTGGAGTCGATTGTTGCAATTTTAGTGCCCTAATGTTTGAAATTATGTTTCTTCCCTGTGTTATTGAGATGATATTACAATATAACCGATGGATCACCACTACCTGCAATCTGCTACGTTTTAAATTTGTGGAAAACTCCATAAAACAAACGCTAATTGAACATTTGTATCATCTATCAAAGTCGACGACGAAACGCAAATTATAATTCCTGTCCCGAGAAAAAGCTTTTATCGCGGAGGAAGAATCTTTTTTGTGTCTTCTTAATGCAACATGATCTCAATGGAAGACAAATTGCTGTGTGAATACTTATACAGAAATAAACACCTGGATATACTCGGCTTTCGGAAACAATTGTACAGTTTACCCCGTGTTGGTCCGGGCTCCTTTGTAGAATAGACCATCTGCCTTCTTGCCAGGCAGCTCATAAAAGGCGAGCTTAGGCTCACCGTCACTAACACCGTGACATCTTACTAGTATGGTAGAGTTTCACAGCGACTCACCCGCATTGGTACCACCGCCTTACCTATTCCTACCGCCATAACGTCAATGCCTGCTGTTGACGTGTTCCGGTTGGAGGGTAAGGTAGCCGGTAAACTGACTTTTGCTCGAGGCCTTACATCCTGGCCTCAGGTTGGCAACGCACCATTACCACCTTTGGTGTCTCTAGGCGACGTGAATTTCTTACCATTAGGAAATTCGTCTGCTTGTTAGCCTTTCAATATTATAAAAAAAACACTACCATTGCCTTGTTTCTCGGTTAGTTAGTGTTCGCCCCTAACGATAGCGATAAAAGATATTGGAATTCGATCTCCGACTGGTGAATTTCTCAGTACCTTCTTTGAATTATAAAAGTAAATGTAAGAAGGTATGTATGCGAGCTCCTGTATTGCCTTATGTCTCTCAATCTGCTTGATAATCCCTATGTATTTTATTGTTAGATTCGCCTTACCAGTCCAAGTCCAGACACGTGACAAAAATATGACTGCTATACTATAGCACATTTATACATAATAATGTATTTAAGTGTAATGTAATAGTTAGGGGTGATCTTTTTTGTTTTTATTTATTTTGCGTTAAACAAGTATTAACGTGATACTTGTACATACACTCGTCTCCACAAGCAAAACTTATAAGCCTACGCCGAATGAATCCTTACTCTTTCAGGTTAGGTTTTACATAACTATTGGAGTGCGACAAAATATTGAATATTTATCATTTTGTGAATAATGAAATTAAACAAGACTTCATTTTCTAATTTCAGGATGTTACAAAATAATATCTAATATTTTTGTAAAAAAAAAGCATACGATATTTTTGAACGAGGCTGAGAGCAACATACAACCCATGTGACATAATTATCCCAGAATGTGATTTTATATAGTGAATAATTTTCCCAAGTGTAGGTACCTACTTATTTTTTAGATTATACTGATTTATTTATATACTTCGTCTCTCGTCGTCGTCTGCCAGTAATTGGACATTCAGTTGTAGTCCATGACCCAAGAGCCTAGACCTCCGCCATATTGGCAATGTTGAAATTTCGGAAATTAGTAATATAACATCTTGTTAAGAGATAAAGCGGGACCATTTCGCAGGTAGCGCAAGTTACAGTAACAAATTTACCTATATTAGACTAAAAACGCTAACATTCAAATATGTTTAAAGAATATCGTCTAAAATATATATATATATATAATTAAATTAATTTTGAAAAAATATATGAATGTTTAACTATCTTCACGCCCACACCCTCCAAGAGCTACGCAGAAGCACAACCGGGCGCCCTCGAATTTATACATTTTTACCTAAAATTATATATGTGTAATTTTGGGTACTATTCTGAGAGCCTTTATATGCAGCAAAACTACTCTCAACAAACTATCTAAATGTCTGAAGGGAATTGAAAAAATGACAAATTGATTTCCGGCCAAGACTTTAGCAGAAAGAACTTTTACTGTGAGCAGAGTTGGGCGTAATCAACTACTTTTGCAATCAGATTAATAATCATTATTACATCAATCATAATTACTTTTAATCTGGATTACTTTCAATCATGATTACATTTGTAATCGTTAGGTCCGATTATAATCATCAGAAATCTAATTATATGATTATTCATAATAAATAAATGAAAATATATTTAGATTATTATAAATTTAATTGTATGGAAAGACGATTAAACTTTTAGTAATTATTTATAATAACTGCGTTTCGATACTTAATCAGTCAATCGTATCACGTATGGCTGCGATTTTCTGCAAATCTGCTGTTAGAATTTCGATGGCATGGATTGTTTTATACTCTTTCATTGTTTAAATCCTTAATCAAATTCAAAAAAAGAATTTTTGCATGTTCAATTGCATTTCGAAGCTAAGATGCCGTGCGTGGATTGTATTCTCATATACTTATATTACTTTATATATTACTTTCTTGATTAATTTCCGTAATCTGTAATCATGCTTGAAGATTGCACTATGTAATCGCAATCCTTAATCATTAATCTGATTACATTTTACCCAACTCTGATTATAAGCTCTTTTCCTAGTAGAGGTAGAGTTACATTAAATAATGGGCTCAAAACTGGCATTTGAATCGTTGATATGCCGGAGCTAGCTGGAGATTTATATATATATGATTGACATATTTGGTAACCAAATAAATTGATACTGCTGCTTGAATCTGCAACATGGTCTAATCACAGAAAGGAAGATTCTTAATACTTCTTAGTTTATACAAACTTGTGAACCTCCTTACTTCTAATTTAGCTCTACCCTGCCCACTACCATTTATGTGACTGACTTTGTGAACATGTTAACGTAGAGCTTGCTACACACTATCACCGTTAATTAAGTGAAGATGTTCCCAGAAGTACAGCATTTTTTAAATTTTTTCTTCTTCTTTCTTTTGGCTTCCAATGTTTTTTTTTTACAATATAGTTAGCCAAAGTATAATACTTCAATATGCAGGAACCCTTGCCGCAGACTAAAATTCTTTGGTTATTAATATTTTTTCTATTTTTTGAGTCCATGAGAGTTTTTCTAATTAGTCATATTCGTCGTCATATTAAATCATAGCACGGTTTTAGGTAAAGCAGTGGCATCCTTAATAAACTTAGGTAAGGACATAACGGCAATGAAAAAAAAATACAAAACACCAAATTTCTTCTTGAATTGAT
>NJDD01001955.1:223924-236638 GCA_002245505.1 Calephelis nemesis | reverse complement strand
CATATTCGTCATCATATTAAGTCATAGCACGGTTTTAGGTAAAGCAGTGGCATCCTTAATAAACTTAGGTAAGGACATAACGGCAATGAAAAAAAATACAAAACACCAAATTTCTTCTTGAATTGAATTGATTGTATCATAAAAAATGAAGTGAATGATTTTGTGAATTGTGAAGAACCACATAGATTACTTTTTAAGTTATGAAGACATTTGTGACTGTTTACATTTGTTTTATTTTTTTTTCACACTTCCACTTCTAATCCTCTGGTATTGAAAATCACGATTTAAACAATATAATTTAATACTTTTTGTTTGCCCCCTCCATGTAGATTACTGGACCGCGCAAACTCGTTATCGTCAGGTTTCAGAAATTAATGTTTGATTGGTAATCTTTTTCCAAATTTATCCTCAAAAATTAAATCGCAATAAAAAATTATGTTAGATTTTGAATAGCAGTTTATCAAAAAATATTAAATCCGCTACAAAATATTAACTTTTTTTGAGATCGCCAAATATGACATAAACGTATATATACCTGCTGGCTGACAAAATCGACTTTATGTCACAAAATGTCTGAACCTGAACCTGTCTTATGGTAGCCCCCCTGTACGGCCTGACACCCTGGCTACAGGACAGCGACCTTATTTTTTTTACCTATATATAAAGTGATCTTCTCATAAAGAGAGGCGTATGCTTATTTTCTGTCTACTTGGTTAAAAATAGTGCCTAATATTATGTATATAAAATTTGGTTGCTGCACTAAAACTTAGTTTACCAAATTTTTACATACTTAATCTATTAATCAACCTAAAGAAGTAATAGCTTACGAAAAGTAACTGGCGCAATAATGAATTTTAATTTTAGACATGGGTTATAATGTATACTTTTATCAAATTATATATAATTTTATTAATATTGTTCTTTTATTCTTAATGGTACTGGCTTATTTGTTCAAACTGTAATCGATAACTTTACGATTCTCGATAACTGTATCATTTTGTCTCTATGTTTGTCAATACCAACTACTAGAATGTGCTTACATCGTGCAAAATATGTATGAATTTATCGTGCTTCATCATCATGATACCTTGTCATGTATTACGTCATAAATATTCTTCATAAGATAGGCAACCCATCACATTAATTCTAAAAAGGTAGTCTAACTGTTATAAGATTGCGCAGTATTGATTTCTATGTTTTTGACGATACGCCTGTCTTTATATCTGTCTTTGTATGTGAAGAAAAGAAATCCTAAAAACAAGATAAACGATTTAATATTCTGAATCTCCGTCATGTTATTGCTGAACAAAACTCGGTCCCAATCCTTTGACTCTCCCACCCATTACCTGAGGAGAAAGCAATTTTCGTAAAGTCACTTGCCTCGTACACGAAAAGGAAAACTGACGCGTCATTACGTGACTGAACCCTTAACACATTTGAGATTATTATTTTTATATCAAAAGATAAAAGAGCAGCTCACGTTGTCGACAACGTTCAACGTAACATTGAAAACCAAACCTCTTTCTTCAATTTACCTGTTGTTAAATTATATGTACGTATGTTTAAATAAGGAACATGTTTTGATATGATAAAATTCACAACATGAACATAATACAATTCATAATGAACATGTTTTGTAATATTATACTTGATAGCAGTAACTTTAATCAATTTTGAATGATTACCTCCGTTTTGGTCCGATCCGATAAACTTCCGCAATAGGCCTAACAGCTACCCGGCTAACGGACAGCAAACCACCAATAACATCTATAGTGTCTATGGGCCACGATTTTCTCTACCATCACGAAAACCGGGAGCATGTTCGCTGACTTATCACATAAAAAATGTATCTAATTAAAATAATAATAATGGGCCTATTTAATAATTAATAAGCAAATAAAAGCGAGGCTAATCCTAGGGCCTTCCTAAGGCTATATTATTTCAATAACACAATGTATGATCACAAGATGAGTTATTGCAAATACTTTTAGGCTGCCATAAGTAGCGCTGTAAAACTTCACTAGACAAATTCTAATTAAATAAATGTTTTCTGCTGGGTTCGATATCGAGGTCGGGTAATTCTTAATTGTGCCATCTATCACTAAAAAGCAACTTCGGCTAATCGTGGATAACATCTGCCTACCGCATATAAGTGTGAAGGTACTTTTTTTATTTCCTATTTCTAACATTATGTAAGTGACCGTTTTAATCGTAACCTAAAATGTTGTAACTTATCACTAAACCGCACAGAGTCTGAATCGTGTTGTTATTCTAATCTATGTCCATTTCCGAATAAACTTAAAAAGCTTTGAATTGAAAAAAAAGAGTAAAATAAATAAAAACGCATGAACTGTATTATCTTGGGTGATGATTACAAACAAGCTCACAATAAAACGGCGGTTATGTTTACAAAAGGAGCACTATTTTTATCGGTCCCAGTGCTTCTGAAACAAAAGGGATTGTACATGCTTTATCCAGTGTTAATATGGTGCAGTCATCTGTCTGAATACATCGCTTGTTATGGACCTAGTGATCGCATGTATACGAATTAAACCGTCGATGGATATTTATTGGGATTTTCCGACTTCATGATGAATGTTATGAGACTTCAAATTTTCCAATTACAAATACAGAAATAATTACTTTGTCTATAAAAAGCTTTCTAATTTAGTTTATTGTTGTTTACAAAAGTCAACAAAAATTTGATCTTAAAATAGACTTTCTTGTTAATGATAATAAAACAAAGTAATCATTAAATTTGGTATCCTTATAAATTTGGGTAGCACGAGGGTATGGGTAGCCAACAAAAGAATGTAAAGTTCATAAACGTTCTAACAAATCCTTTTTCTATCTATTATCTTCCCGTTTAAATCAAGAACAACTAAATGATCTTATAGAAAGAAGCTCATGAGATTATTACAAGTATTATATTAACATTCCATTCAGTTGTAATTTCATAAAATATTTATTCCGTTGTATTATTATAATTCATTTTTTGTTATATTATTCTGATGATAAATTTCATAGTTATTGTAAAATTAATTTAAAAATTTACATCTATTGCCGTGCAGTTGTATAAAAAATACTACGAGTATGGAAAAGAAAATTTTTTGTAATGCACATTTTGTTGTTATATTGACCTTTACTTGATCGAAAATAGCCTATATACTTGTTTTTATACGATTCTGGTATATATTTTTATATTGTTACCCAGTTTTTATTTAGTTTACGTGATAAAACATACAAAAATATGAATGGAATAATATAAAACAAGGCCGGACGGTCGTCATAATCCGGGTTTAGACTGATTATTGTATAACAAGGGAGGAAAGTAATTTAGATATAGGGATAATACTAGGAATTAGAACCGGGAGCAACGTTACATAGATAAGCGGCGGTGTCATTAAAATTATGTACGGGATTTGAAATACACCATTCTACTTATTTATTACTGAGATAACACCCCGTGTTTCTGGCGTCGCAGATAATCGTGATTCGGACACTGTGCCCAATAAAAACGTGTTTTTTGATACATTTGATGTGGTTTTGCTATTTCAAATGATTATTTCAAAATACGTTTCATGATTAATTTAATTGAAATTAATTTCTATATATTTATCAATATAGAAGCTAAAAATCAGCTACAAGGATTTATGTAAAGGAAAATTTTATATATCAGGATTTTAAAGAGATTTAAAATGTACAAATATATTTTTGGTGTGATTATTTTGTGACTGATTATTTTAGCTTCGACTAGTCTTGGTTGTGCCCACTTTATTGCACTAAAATTAATTCTTCTAAAGTACTTTATTTTATTCTTTAATAACTTTAATTAGTTGTCATAACGACTTGACAACTAATTAAAATCGATTGACTTAACCCATAACCAACACAATCAAAGTCTGAAATTAATCATCACAATTGTCCTACAATTAAATGGCTCATCAACTACGTCACGTATGTCACAGACGTGGATACTACGAGTATATTACAATACATTGACATATATAGGTATATGCGTTGAAATTTTCTTAAAAACTAATTCGCTGACACCGTGGACAGAATTAAACTAAACCTATTGGTACTCTGCTTTACCATAATATCGGTGCTTTTCTTTATTCTAACTAACGAGAGAAGGATACAACTGCCGGTAAAATTAGTCAAGCAAAAGATTTACCATCCTATTTTTTTATTCCAATATTTTAAAGGGGTTTTGTCATGTCAACTCCATCGTTTCCACACATCGCCACACTTTTGTCTTATGTAAAATAAAAAGTAAAGTAAAAACAACACATTTGAGAGAAAAAAAAAACACTATAAATGTCACTGGTGAACTAGCTGACACATTTTGTCGCCTACTACTGCTACTACTGGACATACACTTTTTGGGCTAGCTTTAATTCTGTCACTTTTGCTCCGCCCACCTTCCATCTAACACACCATCAATGTTACTTCAATGTTCACAATTAGATGACTTTGTTAAGATTTAATATTTTTCATGCAAATTTTGCTGATGTATAATGGCAGAAATGTTATCTTTATACTAACTCAACATAATATTTGTTTTATTTTTGTTTGTTTAGGATAGAAACAATAAAAAGGTATATTTTCAATAAAAATGATATGTGCTACAATTTTAAGCCTATAAAAGTTATCCACTAAAGTAGTACTTGTATTGTAAAAGCAAAAAACAGAATTAAATGGTATTAATGAATAACAATCATCAAAAAATTTTGACTTTTTTGCAATGAAACGAACGTTTGCCATGGTAGTTATACTATATCTACATTTATTAACACTTTAAAAATTATGGTGGATAAATAAGTAATAAAACTACAAAAAAAAATTATACATACATACATATGCCGAATATGGGCTTCTATCAGTTAATTATATAATAATGCAATACCATAGGAAACGCGACAGAATAGGCGACAAAAAAATGAACATATCAAGCA
This sequence comes from Calephelis nemesis, assembly GCA_002245505.1. Lineage (NCBI taxonomy): Eukaryota > Metazoa > Arthropoda > Insecta > Lepidoptera > Riodinidae > Calephelis > Calephelis nemesis. Next base: position 231,680 of record NJDD01001955.1, on the reverse strand, counting down.
GTATTAACTTAATGTCTATGGACACAAGGATTTTAAACCAATTGGAGCGAGGATGTTCACCTTATCTAGCTCTCAGGTTACCTCTAAAGTGCTTCACGCACCGTTAGTATCTTGAGTTTTTACATAAAAAAATCTATCAGCTACTTTTTTTAATACAAAAAATGAACACAGTTTTTGCGCAATATTAAACTTTTTATCGTGTGCCAAACAAGCGCTTCATGCGCAGGGGCCCAACCGTGAACGCGTATAGCGGTATTATTTCCATTTTGCTAAATGTCCACTTTCTTTTTCCAAAAATAACCAACATTGGTAACGTATAATATATCGAGCGACATTAAAATTCCCTCTTTATTTCAAGAGTCCTCTCGCCCTCGCTTATTGAAAACTAACACTTAACCTCGTTTACAGTTGCCTGAAACAATTTGCGCCGTTTCAATAACTTGTCTAATGTAATCATTTCTGCGAACCAACAAATAACCACTTCGGAACATTGTCACACAATTTTCCATGCAAATTATGACAGTAAAGTTTGATTTTATAAAATCTGCTGAAGCATGAAATCAAACTAATTTTATTTAAATATCAAGTAAAATCAGTATGTTTGTACATTTAGTTGTAATAATCTAGTCATGTACATTGATCGATCCTAGCAAAAAATAATCTAGAATTTCAATTTATTAGATTCTCAACCAACAAGTGTAGAGTTGCTTCACAGTCAAGCTTTATGGTTACAGCTTCTTAAGGTTTTACTAAAATCAAGAGGCTTTTTAAGAGACGTTTCATCCGAGAGCGTCCATTAGTTTTTTGAGGCATTTTAAGTAATTTTCCGACCCCCATACGGGTATGGGTCTAATTCGGGAATTAGAATAGTTTCATCCCCAAATATCACTTAAAATATATATTTTTTTAATTGTGACAGTATGTAGCTTTCAAATTTTATTCGTTTACTTAAAAAACTTAAAAGAAATGAAAACCACGAACAATTGCTTGTGAATACATAAACTTTTTGTAGTTTTAATAGATAGATATATTAAAAACACAACGTAACTTAAAAAAATGTATATTCGTCTGGTGTACTTAAGTTTTTGTGGAAATTTTACTAGCCCAACATTTAGATTAAATGAGTGATTACTTAAATCTAAGTTAATTGACCTGGATTTTTAATAACTCTTATGAAAATTGAGCTAAATATGTAATGTTCCTTAACGTAATATTAAGAGTGTTAAGTTTAATACTCCTAGTTGACGAACTGCTTACATATTCTTTCTTGGCTGAGTTTTAGACTACTATATAATTTATACCTTAGTAATAATTGAGAAGTTTAAGGCGTGTTCTTGTGTCTACTTTTGAAAATCGGGTCAGTTTTTTAAAGCACCATATGCAAATTACAGGCCATCGTTGTTTCTTATGATGAATAAATAATAGTTTAAAAACTAACAAAGGCGCTTTTATTTCTAGCTGAACTAAAAATTAGAAAATATTTTTCTACGTAAATTCAAATAAAGAAAATGAGGGATTAAGAAAAAGCTCTTTTATCATATAAATGCGTGGGTAGCTGTCGATGTTTTATAATAAATAAGTTTACATTTACGATATCTGTTAAATAAAGTACTTTTAAAACACCTATATAGTTTGAAATTCGTAGTGACGCCTTCCTGCCGATATGTCGCTCTTCATTGAATAGATGCGATTTATCTTTTGAGAAAAAAAACGGCATCAAAATCGGTCTCTCCGCTGCAGAATTACGATGCCACAGACAGACACCTCAAACTTATGACACCACTCGTTTACGTCAGAGTAAAGAAACGTAACTTCAGACTTCATTAATTTCTAAACTAAATATGTTGTCTCCGCAACGTGCTAAAAATAAGATGAATGTAATAAAAAGTTCCACATTAGATTGGCGACATCCATCACTAAACTTAATATTTACGAACTAATATCGCCAGGTAAATATCATTGAACCGGCAATAAATCAAGATGGCAGCCGAGCAAAGCCTGCCATTTCCCGCAGCTCATGTTATTACAGGCGGAGACAGCTTCCGACATTAATCTCTTCAAACAAATATTACGAGCTATTACCATCTGCTTTTCTTGCGTCCTTTTAGCTAAACTATTATTTTATGTACATAAAAGATTTTAAGCTGTGTTGGTCTCGGAGTTTGAAATGCTTTTATATTGTTCTCGTTATACTTATTGGTAATTTTTCTTTGTGTTGGAAAGTGTTTTCTTAACTGTAATAACGACATACTTTAGCCAAATTTCACTTTCTGCGAGATAATAATTTTAAGGCATTTTAAATCAAAGTTACGTCTCCTGATCAATCGCGTTAGCGTTACTGAAGTTAGTGCATTATATTTTAGTAAATTTCGAACACTTTTTTGTCTTAACAATTTTGACTGTAGGTATTTCGGTTATTTCCCGATTTTGTGCTTTTAGTTGGATTTTATTGAAGTGAAAACTTCTTTAGCGGCGTTGCGCACTTTTTTGGAACGGGTAAAAACTTCTAAACTCACGTCAGGACACCTGATCTAATTCGTGAGACAAAAGTTCGTAAGACGGCGCGGGGCGCTTGCCCAAATGTTCGTGTTGTCATGTTGGTGTACGATAGCGCAATAAATAAATATTGTATTCTACCACATAAATTGTAATACTTTCAAACTGATAATTAAAGCAATTCGTGCAAAATTATTCCTTAACCATTCCAAAATATCAAAAATGCACAACGTTGATATTCAATATTTCACTTCTACGGGCACTCCCGCAGTGCAACCCGTCGTTTTTTTTACATACCTATATTATGACCTAAAGAACCGAGCCTATACTTTAATTTTTATTTCTATCCGAAATCGAAATCTTTCAATACCGCTGAAGAAGTTAAGAATTTGTGACCTAAAAAACACAACAGGCAGAGGTACAACCAACCCACGACTAGCCGAAGACACTAAGTCCCACAATGTGATATGTGGCAAGCCTATCGCCAACCGGGCGCATATCAAATCCCGTGCAACGTTTTTTTTTATTGTTAGAAAATTGTAAAAACCAAATTTTCTTTTTGTTGCCCGACCCGGAATCGAACCCGGGACCTCACGCAGTCAAGTCCAAAACCTGGACCGCTAGACCACACAAGCGATATTTGTTATTTATTTTTATTACATTATTGGACAATATTGATTTGTAAACTTTGAAAGCAAGGAATCGCAACGAGCTCAATAAATGTACGAAATTCCCCAGCGATAGCGGCGCTCTATTAACCTGACATTTATACCGAACGATGAGCAGACATTTTACATGATGTACATCAAATTTTGATATTTTCACATGTAGCTAGTATACACAACCGACACAACGAATTTGTGTTAATTCGGTACTGAATTAACTCGAATTCGCTAATAGCCTTCGCTACATCTTCATAATTAACATTTTTGATGGAAAAAGAATAATAAATGGATTTAGTGCTTTCAGAGAAAATTTCCTTTTTATGACTTGGTATAGATTTGTATGGATAAAGTAAATTTTATATAAATTTTCTTTTAAACCCAGTGAGCCAAGCAATGTCGATTTGGTATATTTGGAAAGAGAGATAGCGCAGCAAGTCCAATAAATATGCGCTGCTCCCCAGCGAGTGCGGTGCACCATTAACTTGAAATTTGTCCTGAATACATACCCATCGACGAGCAGACAGTTCGAATGATGTACATTTGCATTTGATGATTTCGTGTGTATTTCCCATGTTCATATTTTGATCAGCCTTTTGCCGCCCTTTAGTGATAAGCAATCGGTTAAGTTTTGTTTTTTCCCGCTTTAGATCTATTCTGGTAAAACCACAAGGTGATCTCAATAATTGTTTTGAATTCATCATCATCATCATCAGAGGGAGGACGTCCACTGCTGGACATAGGCCTCCCTCAAAGAGTGCCACAAGTCACGGTCACCAGCCGCTTGTATCCAGCGACTACCCGCGACTTTGACCAGATCATCAGTCCACCGGGAGGTCGTTCAAATACTACGTCCTCCGGTTCGGGGCCACCACTCGAGAACATTTCTTCCCCAGCAGTTGTCGGTTCTGCGTGCAATGTGCCCTGCCCATTGCGACTTTAGCTTGCTGACTTTCTGAACTGTGTCGGTTATTCTCGTCCTCTTGGTTTATTTAACAATAAAATAACACATTTCTACAATTATCGCTCTATTATTATGTTAAAGAGTATCTACTACTAAGATATCGAACCGATTATTGCCCTAACGGTGTAAGTTTCTCGGTCTTTTATTATTTACTGACTTTTCGCAATCACTTATTTTAGCCGTTTGCACGTTCTAATACAAGTCTATTTTTTATCTCAAATCTCTTAGGAGATACTGGAGGAATGAATATATTTTTTTTAAATGTACCTTTATTTTTTAAACAAAGGTTAAGTAAGTTACGTCCGTTTATATTAAATACAAAGCTACTAGTATGGGCGGTAGGTACTCCAGTTTGGCAAATCATGTAATATTTACTGGAGGTAACTGAGGCCTGCCTCGGAAACGTCAGTGTCTCAGGCTGCTCTGTTATTTCACTTGTCAATAATTTGCTATCTGAAATAAAAAAAAATGTTGAAGTTTTGTATTGTTTTTTAAAGCGTTTGTGACAGGTGACAGCTGTAATCAGACTAACAAGGGCGTGGCTAGGTACGACCAGATGAGGGCAGAAGGAGAATAATGTAATTAGAACTGAAATTATCCGAATGACCGGAACCTGTATTGTTGAGGGTAGACAAGAAATTTGTCTAAAAGATGAAATTTAGGAAGATTATTAAAGATTTTGTGAAAAACTTTCATTTTTATGATATTGTAAGGCAAACAAGCAGACAAATTTCCTGATAGTAAGAAATTCATGCCGCCTAGTTACACCAATGGTGGTAATGGTACGTTGCCAACTTGAAACCGGGATATTAAGCCTCGAGCAATAGTAAATTTACCGTCTACCTTACCCTCCGAACCGAAAAACGTCATGACGTTATAGCGGCAGGAAGCGGCGAGTCGCTGCGAAACTCTACAACCTAGTCAGATGACACGGTGTTAGGGACAGTAACCATATGCTCGCCTTTTACGAGCTGCATGGCAGAAAGGCAGATGGGCTATTCTCTATTATGCGATGGAACTGCGATTATTCTGTACGAGGAATCTCATAATTTTCGTTTAGTAAAGCTAATTTTATAAAGTATGTTTTGTTTAAAATTATTGTATAATCTTTACTAAGAATATGTGAGATACTAGTATTATGACAACCAGGATTAAAACTATATAGTCTAGAATTTTCTTGATCTGGTCCCCTCGATACAAAATTCTGGCTATGCCCTCGCAGACTAATGATCTGAAATAATGACACATTCAATTTAAAATGTGGCATGGCATGACCACAGCCTATAAACAACAAAAATCTTTTATTTGATTCAAAGTCATCAACCTACTTCAATGGGGAAGTTTAACGTCACAGCGCGTAATAGATAAGGTGGTTACTCTGAGCCACTTACTTCTGATTCCTATCACGTGGATAGAAATCAGCAGTATAGTTATATAAAGAACCACATCATTCAACCTCTTCGTTTTCTAATAAGTAGTAAAGTTAAGATTACTCCGCACATGTTTTGATTAGCTTACAAGTTTAACATCAGTTATCCCACAAGGGTATGGTTTGATTCCCGACTGTAATGCTTGTTAATATCATTAACACAATTGTGTATGTCTTTCTTATTTAACCATTCATTATACATATTTTTTATTTGCTTTACTATCATTAACTAACACACGTCATGAGTATACAATTTGCACACTCAAAAGTGAAGGCAATCAAGTTTAAAGTAACCTACTTCCGACTGCGATTGATTTCCTATGCTGTCAACTTTTTGTACATGTTATAGAAGCTATACAATATACTAGATATTAAGTGTATCCCAAAACAACCATTCTGAACATAAAAATTAATTTAGTTACATTTCAGCGAACTAGTCTGTTGATTTCCGCACCACAAGGAAGCTACTACACTAGTTATGATTAAATTTTTACATTTTAGTCATCTTTTAAATAAAAGTTTAGCTAATTTTAATTAAAATTGATGAAGTAGGAGCGAGACAAAGTTCACAATATCTTTATTACACACAAACCAAACTGAAACAGTTCTAAGTTATTGTTTAGAACAATAATGATAAATGCCTTCTTTGCCTATACTATCTTAGAAATTTATCACTAAAAGTTTACTGAGCTAGGATTATCAGCGGTGAAATATTAGTTCCAACCACACGAACATTAAAAACACGAAGCGGCCAGGTCTGCAAAATGTAGCTGTTCTACTTTTTGATATATTGTTGTGGTAAGTGTACCGTACCTTGATAAACCACTTGTGGACATCACTGGTTCACCAAATGTATAAAATCTTCTGCAATAGTATACAGTATTGGAACCCAAAGTTATTATATTCAAACAATTCAAATAAACCTTATTAATAAAAATGACTTTAAAATCTCTTAATCTTTGCGTCATGTGTGAAGGTATCTTTTTTTCGTCGTGCACATAGACACATTTTGTATTAGTTTATTCATGCATTTTTATTAATTTATTTGTTTATTCTTTCAATTTTCTGATAATAAAATGTTGTCTGCTCATTTGACTACCTCAATTGGGTTTTACCTCTGCCTGCACCTTCAGGGATACCTTTATGTAAAATAATAAGTATGTAAGTATAATGTAAGTTATTATTCTTGTTCTCTTACCTGAAGATTTCATCGTAAGTATTTCAAAAGAGGTATGTGACAGCAACACTTTGGTTATGTATTGAGCAGTCCGATTTTTATTTCTTGCTAATACGCCTAGAGTCGCTTATTTATTAAGTAAAATTATACATATTTTGTTCTGCAACGTATTATCAAGTTTTCTGTCTTTAACGATCGTTACTCCCAAAACTCGAATAAAATCCATTAAGATTTAAGAGTTAAAAATAAATGTCACGTTCACGAACAGTCGAGAGTTCTCACAGAATAAAGCATTAAGGGGCTGAATTATTAATGCCTACATTATTGTCTCGAGTCGTATTAAAGTTTGCTTCTTTAGAATACAAAGTATATGTAGGAGTAAAGTTCAATTATTTTCCAGATTAAATGCTCAAGCTGTTTAAATAGAGTTTATGGTCACAAGTAACTTTGTTATCAAAAGGAGGATGAATTGTCAAAAAAAGGAAAAAGTTATTTTCTCTATTCACAACTGTAAACCTATAGCGGTTTGTGATGCTGGGATCTACAGTATCTTGCGTAGGGAGGTTTACTGACTAGGGTGATCTAGAAGCACTCCCAAGGGTCCGAGCCTTGTCTTGTTGAGTAACTGGGGTCGAGCCGGGGCTCCGGTGAATCCAATTCGGACCAGGGAGGGTGCACCTCACTACCCCTCTCTGTCCAAGAGGGGACACGAGGAGTGCATACAAGATGGTAGGCCACTTGGCCCGCGGAGGAGGGGGGCGCGCTATCCATCTAGCTCGCCTGGTTTAGACGGGGTTGCGGCAGGTACGGGGATGCCTGTAGCCACTGGAACCTCGAAGTGGTGCACGCTGTGTCTTTGTGCACCACTTCGGACGATATGCGGCCTCTGTTGAGTGGGGCTTCCAGAAGGGAATCGTTGGATCCAGCGCCGCCGGGGCAGTGGTAGTTTGCGAAAGCATCCCCACAGCCCCGGTACCTGGCGAAGGGGAGGACGCCGAGTGGTTTTAGTGAGTAGGAGTCTCACATAA
>NJDD01001955.1:178335-213795 GCA_002245505.1 Calephelis nemesis | reverse complement strand
TTGACACGTTACAAATAGTACACTTTTAGTTTTTTTAAAGCAACGTAAGCAACACTAGCTTGCACCACAGACATCTTCCGTATGCTATACCTAACAGTTGTAGAAAAGTTGTATCTTTTTAATTTAAGATATCCGGAAAATAACTGGGATATACATTAGGGAATGTTTTTTTTTCTGACTAATAACGATAAAACTAGTGCAACGGTATTAACCTAACCTAACCTTTTGATAATTTTGTGCTAGTGATCCAACTTAAATTTTGTAAATTGAGTTTTGTGTTTTATCCTTTTAGTTGAATTTGTAGAATAAACCGAAAAAAAATATCTTCACGTTGCATCCACGAAGAGGTTTTTTCAATACATTCAGAAACGTTTGACCTAATAGTTTTTATCTTTTGCCAAGTTTGACATTGACCGACATCACACGAGGTCACCAAACCAAAAGGGACATGTATCATCTGATATTTATTCAAACTAGTTTATAGCCGAGCCAAATGTCGACATTTATGACGCCGACCTGACATGAACTTTAATATGGAACCAAACAATGACCTAATAACATTTACACAAATCGCAATCAACTCAGAGTGCTGTATCTTTACACAGATAGCTATTTCGCGCGATTGGGATCCGACAAGTTATATTTTCTTCCGATTTATGGAAGTAAGCTTAACGGCTCAGATCCCAGGCTCAAGTCGGCAACACACATCTTTGGTTTTAAAATTATGATTTATATGTAGTTGTGTACGTACCACGACACTGAAAAAAATTTGGTATTTAAATTTGTTTTTGGTACTGGTTACACGAAAAGTGTGTTAACCTTACTTACTTAAAACGAAACCGATGTGTTTGTATAAAAAGGGTAATGTAGAGGAAGCTAGAAAGGTCTGCAAAGATCGTGATATTTGGTTCGAGATACTCTCCTCTTACCCTACAAGGGACTTGACATGAAGATATGTTTGTATGTATGATTTTAGTACTTATTAAATAAAACGTTATGTTACTGGTTACTAAAACCGAAATCAACTTTGATAGGTATTGGGCTTATCATAAAATATTTCTTCTCTTTTCTTTCTACAGAAAGAAAAAAATAAGTGAACTATTTTCATAATTTCAGAAACAAGTAAACTTCGGTTATGAAGAATTAAACTATGTCTATAGTACACTATTCACTTATAGTTCACTTATTTTTTTTTCAGTAATGAAACCCATCTGTTTACTGCTCTATTAAATAAGTAAAACTAATATCTATCTTGCAGTATTACATGCAGACCCGTTCAGCAGTTCCATCGTGATTAAGGAATCCATCCAATCAATAATAATTGCCAAGTTTTATTAGAATTATTTGAAAGAAGTAGATTCGGTGCGATCTAAGGCCGTTATATAGACGAAAAGACAAGAAGAAAATACAGTTATCGTTACAGTGTCGATTACAGAACCTTGATTAAATTAATAGGAAAGAATAATAAAATATTTCTTCTCTTTTCTTTCTACAGAAAGAAAAAAATAAGTGAACTATTTTCATAATTTCAGAAACAAATAAACTTCGGTTATGAAGAATTAAACTATGTCTATAGACTATAGACTATACTATATATAGGAAATACTATATATATAGGAAAGTTGGTTTTACTTGCCACAGCTAAACTCAACCCCCAACACTTAAGGTGCTGGTGAAACACTAACCATCGGCAGCCACTCGATCGAATTGGCAGTAATACAGAAAACTTACACCTTGACTACTACACACTATAAGTTATGATTCCGGGAAAACAAAACTGCTACGAATTATCTTTCCTTTCTATGTGTGTGGAACATGTGTTCTCGTACGGTAATATATATGTTTAAAAAAACATCTTTATCTCCTATGTCCCTATTGACTAAAAGTATCTCCGAAGAAGTAAGCAGAGATAAAACGACAGTCCTCACGATTAGCCAAAGATATCAAGTCCCACAATGTGTAGTGTGATAATATATTTAAATTGTGATATTTTGTTACAGGAACAGTCTCACAAGTCATATCGTCCGCTCACAGTGCTGACGTTCAGATGGAACTACGCGGTGCATGGCCTGCAGCCTGCTGGCTACCACCTGGTCAACCTGCTGCTGCACGCACTGGTCTCTTTGTTATATTACAGGTAACGCAGTTTTTAGAATTTTTAGACCGAATTAGGATGCGATATCCAGGAGATTGGAACATATATTCTAAATTATCTATGATATCAGTTTTTTGAATGTAGAAAGGCAAACGAATTCCCTGGTGCTTCGTCGTCGTCCATGTTCACATAAGATTTAAATACTGCGTTGCCAACGTGTGGCTGTGATATTAAGCCTCTAACAGCTATGTTATGCGTCTTATGGCTAGTATGTTTAACGGCGTCAGTGCCACAACAGTAAGAAACTGGCACCAATAAGACCTCACCTAACTCACCGACTCCATTTGTTGAGTTCCGATTTAAGACATTTGATTTTCCACTAACTGATGAGAGGGTCATTACATTCCGGTACAAAGAATAATTATGTTTGTACCCAAGATTCTTAGACAAACTTTCCCAAATCTAGACGACAGAAAGTGATGGAACGTGCGCCGCCGCCGGAATGACGCGCTCATTTCGCGTAATGGAGGTGCATTTACCTTCATTTTCGGTCATTTACGTTCATTAAGAAACTGTTTAGTTCTCGACAGTAACTAAATATTGGGTAAGATGTAAGACGAGTACACAATACACATTAGTACTTAATTGGATTGTATGTGTACACATTGTTTTTGATTGTCTTTCACATCCACATACTTTGTTAAGAAAATAAGGTTGGTAGGTTTTATTTTTTTCCTTTCTTTTGTGCTTTTACTTATTAGATATTATTAATTATAATATAAAATAATAATTATATTCATAAATACAAGTATATTTAGAATTACTATATTATTTATTATCAAGTAACTTTCACGTATTGTTTTGATATATTGTGCTAAGTATTTTTCTTGCTATATAATATGAGTTATTTCATATTTATTTTCTTACCTAAAGTTAGATTTAAATGTGTTTGCTAATGTTTGGTACATAAATATTTTTTAAGCACCAAATTTAATAATTCTTTTAAATAAAGTTAGGTTGACTGGTATATAATGCCATGTAACGTTAAGTCCACCTTGGTACACTATAGTACATGAATTTGATATAAATAAATAAATAGATTGCCTAGAAATTGTATTTGGTATCTAAATTCTAAAACATTTATAATGCTTTTTCGTATAGAAAAATAACAATTTTGCAGGCAATGCTAATGCCTTGGTAGAATATACTTTAAAATAAATTTATTTTATATTTCATTGAAATTTTCTATATATGTCCAAATTTAAAATGTATAACGACAGGTGTTGGTCCCAGGTTCCACATTCGTGCCAACCAACTGCTTTCCTATCACTTAGCCCTATAAGGTTCGCCTCATATGGCTTCGTTCGTCACCGACGACCATGACTAAGATTAAGTGCTGAAATTATGCGCCAGCTCGAAACCTAGTTAAAGTTATTCGGGCTATAGGCACAGATTGGCAAAATGGTGCGATCCAATATCGCCTTAGATGTAAGTTAATAAATATTTTTTCGTCCATATATTTGTAGACGTATGCAGAGGGACAGCCAGGACACCCAAGATTAGCCGAAGTTACTACTTACTCACTAATCTAACTCCACTGCTCAGTAATCCTATAACGGACAATGTTTACCACCTTTAGTATCTTGAAAATTAATGGCTACTTGTAAATAGTTAGTATTAAACGAGAATATTTACCCTCGTGTGTTCTTCTTTATTGTACTGCGTTATTGAACCACTTCAACAAAAAAACAAACGAATTATTGAGTTTTAACAATTAAATTTCCCTGACTAAATTAATTTTTAATTAAAGGTTTAACATCGCCGCTGTGAATGGATTTTAATATCAATTAATAACAACTTACCCGTTATAAAAGGCAATTTGTTTGTCTTTGAATATGGGGTAATTTGAGTTGAAATTGTTACCACTTACCAATTGTAATTGATAGTTATCAATTAAATTATCAAACGATTGTATTTTAATGTTTGTAATTTCCCTATTAATTTTTTTAGTTATATCTGCAACTTTTTTCTTTTAGGAGTTAAAACAACTTTTCCAAAAAATAATTTCTATTTCATACATCCATTACAGTAATATATCTATTGTTTTCCAATGAAATCTAATTAAAACCGGTTCAGATGTTCGAGAGATGAAACTGGACAATAAGTAAGACACACAAAATTTTTAACAAATTATTTAGTGTTTGAACAACAAGAAGAATAAGATTTTTCTTTTTATGACATTGGAAGGCAAACAAGCAGACGGATTTCCTGATGGTAAGAAATTCCCGCCGCCTAGAGACACCAAAGGTGGTAATGGTGCGTCACCTACCAGAGGCCGGGATGTTAGGCCTCGAGCAGAAATAAGTTTACCGGCTTACTTACCCTCCGAACCGGAATACGTCACGACGTTATGGCGGCAGGAATATGTAAGGCTGTGGTACCAATCCGGTTGAGTTGCTGCGAAACTCTACCACCTAGTCAGATGTCACGGTGTTAGTGACGACAAGTCTATGTTTGCCTTTTACGAGCTGCCTTGTACAGGAAGGCAGATGGTCTATCATACAAAGGAGCCCGGACCAACACGGGGAGATCATATACTATAGTTAACAAAGCAACAGCGTTATCACTTTAACTGTAGAATATGTGTATCATGAAATCGGTTTGTCCGTTTGTCTTGCAATACAATATGAACAATTCCGCTATAAATGAAATTTAACCATACACCCACGGCTAAAAGTAAAATACAGAATTACTTAAAAAAGTAGAATACAGTCTAAGCATAAGAAAACGTTGTAAGCGTTCGATGAAGTATAACAATATCTAATGTACAAAGTTGACAAATACACACAAAACCCAGAGTCACCGGGAGGAAGCAAAGTGCTTCAGTTAAGCCGGTTTTAATCAGGCCCGTCCTCGGTGCCAGTTGCTGCTAATTACGGATACTTTGTATGTCCACCACGAACTTAACCCGGATTATGTCCAATATCCAATTTGCCAGCTAAATCCTATTAACGATTTTACTACTATCATTAGCTTTCGTCCAATGCTCACTGGACTTGCTGACCTTTGCATGGATTAACCGTGCTAAGCTACATCCTGTGTCTCCTACACTCGAGCGGAACTGCTCCTGTCGACTGCTCGACTTAATCCGTGTTTGAATTTTTATAGCATCCAGGGAATGAATTTCTTTTACATTTTCGACCCTCGATAGAGGAGAAGGGTGTTATAGGTTGGACGTGTCTGCAACCTTGTGTCTGTTTTTGGTATCATAACTCCTAAACTAATGGACCAATTTCGATATGGGTATTTTCTTTCGAAAGCTGTCGTGATCCAAATGAGGCTTAAGCTTAACTATTGTTAATGTTGATGATTATTGTTACCGATTTTATGCAATAGGTCTGCAAACAACTACTCGGGTCTCCTGATGGTAAGAGACAAACGTGACTTACAGTCACCATAGATGTTACAGGTGTGTCAATACATTACGGCTGTAATTAGTTATTGTTGGGGCTAGTTGAAAATATATAAAAAAGTGTTCAATTTATGATTATGTATATATGAGTATCTTCACACAAATATCCCTGAAGAGGAAGGCAAATGCACAACTAGGGCACCCGCGACAAGGCGAAGAAACTAAGTCCTGCAATGTGATATGTGGCAAGCCTATCGCCAACCAGGCTCATGTCCGATTCCGAGCAACGTTTCTTTTTGTTAGAAAATTGGAAAACGAAATTTTCTTTTTTTCTTTCCGACCCGGGAATCGAACTCGGGACCTCATGTAATCAAGTCCAACACCTGGACCGCTGGACCACAGAGATGATTATGAAAACGGTGTTAAAGTTCATAAATTAAATATGTAAACCGGTGAGGAGACTTGAACATGTAACCTTCGTTTTACGCTGATGATGCTCTGCCAATTAAACTACTGCAGATTCATTCGTGCTTTGTAATATTTCTAGGGTTCAATTAAATTTTAATTTAATTTTAAAATTATTTTCAAATTTAACCCAAACTAGGATAAAGAGATTTATTACAATAAAGTTACTATTTTTTACGACTTTTACTATTTAAGACATGGATGTATAAAATATTTTGTGAATAATATATTAAGCATCAACAATGAAAGGGACTCCAATAGAAAAAAAAAACTTTATTTACAGAGATATCATGTTTGTCAGAATATCCTTAACTTCTTTGCTTAGGCATATTACATCAAAAATATACCTTATTATTAACTGTACTTATTATTGTCGTAAATCAAGACATTTGGAGATATGTAGAAAAAGTATGGGATCGATATTAAAATATACAATTATAATGAACACACAGGAAATGTAACAGGAAATAAGGAAAAGACAAAAATGAAACAATACACGGGATCAAAAACTGGCTTCTTGCTATCTAAGTCAAAGGATTACGAAATGAATGTACGTTATTCAGCTTTAGATTTTCATGCCAATATCAATTTATGAATAAAATATTGCCTTGAAAGCGGCTTTAATGATATCTGTAAAGGTTAAGGATTACTTTACCTGGTAGAACGGGTTTAGCTTCCTGATCCGCTGTTAGTTTATTTTAGACTTATAAAGACGCGTCGCAAGAATCAGCTAGGTATAATATGTTCTATGTAAAATATTTTTTTCTTTTTTTTTCCATTTTTATTCAAGTTATGAGAAGTAGTCCTCCTGCGAACTACCTCCTTAATTATAACTCCTTAATTGAAATAATTTATTTTCCATCCAAATACGATAACAGCATTAGCTTTAAGAACAGATATGGCACTGGTGCCCATCCTTCGAATCGTTGCAAAACTCTATCTCGAAACCTTAATTTCGTACTTACCTAGTAATAATACCCTGTTCTCCGGGCCGGAAAACGAAATTCTACCCCCTGTGCTCATTTTGGTAATGATATATATATTCCAGTTCCCGTAATGGGATAACGCACATGGTTTGAAATAATGTTTTGAGTTTCACAGAAAGTGTTACAATTATTGTTTTGAAACATCTTATTCAATTTTATAGCACTTTAAAGATCCAAAATTTGTTACTTACTTAGACTTTTAATTAGGTTAAGTAAACGTAATAAACAAATTTGTGCCTTTAATATGCTTCTCCTACCAACGTAACATATAGTTAATTATTCAATAGTCTGTATATAAATGAACGTTCGTGCGTAGATCTAAACTGCGTGAATTAGTAGATATGTAGTCAAAATCCATGCGAGAATATTGATTTAGTTTCATAACCGCCTAAGGCATCATGGGGTGAATTACCAATAACCATGATTGGTACACCAATGTACACAAAATTCGAAGATGGCTAACAAACTTTGTTCGCTTGACGTGGGGAGGTGCGAAGAAGAATGCCAAGATTAAACGTGGGGCCCAAAAATAAACCAATCGTAGGTACGTCGTCGTAATTAATATGTGCTGGAAAACAAACTATGTATACAAAATTTCTGATTACGTTTACTATCTATTCATATTAAAGTTATTTATATTCGATGCAACCGAACCATCGTGTTGTTTTTAAAGATAATTTTGTATTTTTTTTTATATAATGAGCGCAACATTTTGAACTTTTTGAGCGAAATTAACTTTATATTCATCAGTTCACGTGTCCTTTACACGTAAACTGATGAATACGAGTATAAAGTTTGTTTCGTGAGAATCTTACCTTGCCGTCACACAGACTTCACTAATACGGAAGGTAGAAATCTTTGTATAAATATTTGTGAACTAAGTACCAATTTGCTATTTACGTGAATTCAATGAACATTATTATCATACAGAAAGAATAGATAGATTCAATCACATAAATCACACAAATCCGTGAAAAATACTAGATTCTATAAAAAAAACACATATGTATAGCCACGTGGCATGCTGACACTGAAACACGATCTTCCACCACCACCCACATGCCTGCTCGAATCTTACAGCACTAAAAAAGACACAACGTCCTCAACTCTCGCTGCTGACAAATAGGAAGCTGTATAAGGTTGGATCTGTGATGGGAGAAACATGATCACATTTGCGCAAGTCAAAAAATGAATGGAATGAACCTAACTGTTAAGATTACATCCATTTTATCAAGAAGAGCCTGGTTGATATCAGAACAACACACATCAGCATAGTGGTAATGGGTCAGATCTTCTTATGTCAATCTAGAGACCGTGAAGTTAAATTTTCCGACTTACATTAGTAACTATTAACATAGTTTCGAATAAACATTACCTTAAAATGCACATACATTTATTCAAAATAACATCACTACTTTATGAAGAAAACGTTCTAATTACTCTTCAGCAACATCTTCAGTAATATCAGATTCTACTTAGTCTTTCATAAAACGATACTCTTTTGACATACGTCGTTAATGCTGTGCCATAGGATAATAACGATCATACAATTAGTCAATGTTATCAGAGATTCTCAAACTTTAGCCTTACAAACCACATTTAAGTATACTGTATAGTTGCGTTATACTTAAATGAGTTTGTAAGGCTTTAACTTTGTAAAAATAATTTCATGAAATTATACACTGGGCTTTAATATAGGTTTTATTGTTAATATCAAAATATTAACAAACTGAAATTTTCAAATTTATGTCGTGCATGTCTAATTTACTAAAGAAATCAAGCAGCTGCAAATGGCGTTTCATAGAGGCCCTGGTGCACAATGGTGGTGATTCCGCTGTTCACAAACTAAACTTATTTTAGACGCCTGCTGTCTTTTTCAGATTCAGATTGATCAGATGTCAGATTGGTGCGGACATGTCAAATCGTAATGTTTTTAATCAACTTTTTGCGAGTGATAGATAAAGCGTGTGTAGGAATGACGCCTACGGACTAACTTGACAGCACTAAAAGTGTTTTGTCTCTTTCTATTGCTCTCATGGAAAGAAGATAGTGATAACTTAAAATTAGTTAAGTAAGTGCGCAACGAAATAACCACAAATGTATCAAGAACTACAAAAAATCAGTACTCGTCTATAATAATTTGTATATCCAAAGATCCTAACGAGGAGTTTTGGAGGGATCGAGAGAAAAAATGGACGCAGTTTATTCGTAATTATTGAATGTATCGTGTTTATATTTAGAAAACTTAATAATTTTTTTGGCATTTTGTATGATTTGGTTCCGTGAACAAGTACAAGTTGCAACAAGTAGAGTAGAATCGATATTCTACCTTAATGCCAGTCAGCTCGTAATAGGCGAGCACTGGTAAAAATGTAGGTCATCACTAACAATACCGCTTGTGGTAGAATGCTGTGTAGGAACTTGCTCGGCAGGGATCCACCGTCTTACCCATTTCTGCCGCCATAATAACTCTCATGTTCCGTCCTGGTGGGGTAGCTGGTAGACTTGCCTAACACGCCAAACATCCTGGCCATAGGACAACGACGTACCTATAGCACCTCTGGTCTTGCAGTTTGAGCGTTCCAGGATTATTCAGGATTTTTAGGAGTATTCAGTAAATCAAAATCTGTTATGGCTTCGTGACGTATTTAATTAAAATCTCTGGCGCTTTTGTTTATGCTACGAACATATTATGAAGTTAAAATTCAATTCGCTTTAGTTTCGAATTTGCTTTGCTTTTTTCTTTTATTATTTTTTGATATTTAGAAAAAAACAAATCAGTTATTATTGTTATAAACTGTTTAAACTTATCACTGTTTTATCGAAATCGTGACTTTGTGATATTCAAATTAAGTTTAAATTTAGTTGAAAATTTTAATATAATTTTTCGTCATTTATTTGTTTGATTTTATAGTTTTAATATATTTTTAATTGAACTAAAATTCGCAATTGCAAGTTAAGAATACAAACAATACCAGTCATTCTTTTCACCACCAGTGTCAGATAAAAAACACTACACTCTCTTCAAACACTCAACATACCCACCGTAGTTATTGTTTTTCAAAAAGCTGCAATCTTATTTATTAAAATTAATTCCACGCGCGAACGGATTGACCCATTTGACTAATTATTTTTGAGGTTCCGTAATCAAAGGTATCAAAACGGAACCGTTATAGATTCGTCAAATCTCTGTCCATCCGTATGCCCAACCACTTTTTCCGAAACTATAGGAGTTATGCTGAAACTTGGTAAGTAGATGTATTCCGTGAACCGCATTAAGATTAGTTTACGCGAGAGACACTTTCATAGGGTAAATAGTGTCACTCCTCCGTAACTTCTAAAATAAGAGTACGATAAAACTCAAAAATAAATATGTATGATGTACATTACCATGTAAACTTCCACCGAAATTTGTTTTGAACGAGATCTAGTTAGTAGTTTTTTTTATTGGTGTAAAACAAACACTTAAAATAGTTGTACTTAATTATCAGAAGATGATCCTGTATAGTTTAAAATCGCACAACCGTTTAGCATAAACAATAAAATGTTATGACTTTGACATTATGAATCCACGCCAATCGCAGAAGCGAAGTAAACCGCAACTACTGGATACTGTATGTGAAATAATAAATTAATGAACTGAGACATATTTTATAATATGATGATGCTGCTACGGAGCTACGTACTCGTTCCTGAATACAGGGAAAATCACATAAAAAAAAACAATATGTACTTTATTTTTTTCCATACAAAGCTGATAAATTCAAGCGACGTTAAGTTCGCCGGATCGGATAGTAATGATAGTATTAAGTACTGTCAGATTACTTAGATTGTTTTATTCTATAGCTGACCTAAAAACATAGCATTGTCTCTTCGACTCAATAAAATTTTCTCTTAAAAAGGAAAACGTAACATATTCGTATATATAAAGACACATATTATTATGCAAGCGAGCCCAGGGTGCGTGCAGTACCTTGTCCCAGGATATTGTGTGTTTCAAATGTTGCATTACACCATTATACAACCTTTAGACGAGACCGAATAGCCTACAATATTGGATCAACATTATAATTGAATTTTATGCTGGATACATGACAAACATCTCGTTGTTTGTGCCACTTAAAAGTTGTACCGTGTTTTGTACTGCGCACACCAATCACATTAGTGTATCGTGAAACTTTCCCTTCACATTATTTGCAGCTCGCAAAATTTTCAACTAACTTCAAACTTATAATGGAATTACTTTTGAATTCATGACTCCTATCGTTTATGGACGGTTTTATACACGATAACCCAATAAAAATGCGATGCAAGCTGTTGATAAGTGAATAATGCTCTTGAAATTACTTTTCACTTTTGAATTGAGTTTAACAAAGTTCATTAACTTGTGAAAAGATGAAAATTAATACGCTTTTCACTGACGCAAGAGTCTCAACATTCTTACTTTATTTTCGTTGGTAACACACTATTACCATCTTCATTATCCATTAGCGAAATGTGTTTCTTAATGACAAAACCCTACACGTAATGTTTCTAACACATAGGTGCTAGAAACCACCTCGATCATGTCAGCTTTCATCCAAATAAATTTACATCCAAATCGGTTCTCCCATTCAGGAGTTATGATGCCAGAGACAGACAGACTCAGAAAAATTTACAATAATACACAATTTATAACAATACTTTTATTCCGTTAGGAGTTGAAACAAATAATTTATTATTATCCTTTTGGATATTACTGACAACTGTAAAATATGGGCGTGTTCTATTATTGTCAGTAACATTCTCCCTCCGAATGATTACATATCTGCTTATAAATATTCATATAATATAATTTGAAAACCACAAATTATAAATATTCAATTTGTGGTTTTTAAATTATATATATATTCATTCAGCGGTAGTCAATGCTGCAGCACTGCAAAAACCGCTAAGGGTACTCGTCGATGTGCATGTTTGTGTGAGTGTGGCGTTTTATATCTTTAGTATAAGGAATTTCCATAATGTCCATATCTGTGATGTGACTAGATTTTACCTAAATTTACTTCTGAAACTAGACCGATGGTCATGACAGCGGGTTAAAGCGCAAACAACAATTAGCTAAGTGTATGCATTAATTATACTAATTATATGTATTTAGTATTGTTTCATGTACTGCATAATTAGACACCAAACAAGCCTCATTAGCTTCGGCACACAGCCCTTTGAAATGGCAACTACTGTTTATAGCTGACCGCATCTTAGACATCGTCTTCAAATTAATTTATACTCGTATTGTCGACCTGTAAACCGAAACGTTCCGAGATGTTATCGACATCAACAATATTAGGTAACCCCTTTGTGCGTATTGAAACTTGTGTAAAGCTATGGCTGAATGTCTGTCATGTACAGTTACAGCATTTTTATAAACAAATCGTTGAACTCATTTTGTAATAGAGAATTTTTTAATATAGAAAGTTTAATAGAGGACTAGAGTAGGACATAAAATCCAATAAAATGTAATTTTTTTACAATTCATTGGCTCAAATGGATATTTTAAACGTTTAAAGATACAAAACTGACCCTAAAACTTAACGATTAAAAATACACATCAAAAACGATCCATTTGTTTAAAAGTTATGATGCCACAGACAGACGCATCAAACTTATAACACTTCTCTTTTTCCGTCGATAGTTAAAAAGTAAAGTGGCTTAAGTGCTAGTCGGACGCCCTTAATGGTTCCGTACTAGTAAGAATAGATTTGAGAAATATATTCGGAGTACGAAGTTATATTTGACCAGATGCACTAGCAAAAAATAAGTTTGTCATGGAATTTGCAACTATTAACTATCCAAGTTAAATTAAATTTGAAAACTTGCTATAGCTTAGAAACTGCTAGGTTATTCATTATTCTTGTTCAAGCGAATTGTCGTTGAACGTTTTTGAGATCTAAAAAACATGTCCTACAGCACATCTTTTTTTAGATATTATCATTCTCTTAATTTGCAAGTTACAGATTTCACGGCGAAAGTGTTGGCGTTTGGTGTTTTCAACGAATGGCTTTGAGAAAAAATTGTTTTATAAACCTCGATGTAACTTTTGAACACCTGTTTATTATCTGAATTTTTGTATGAAAATCGTAAAGTGATTTACAGAATACAAGTTTCAATTGACCTCATAGTTTGGAAATAAACTGACTGTGAAGTATGGACGAGCGGACGTGTCGAGCCTATTAGGGTTTTTACTATTCGCCTACGGAACCCCAGCTAGCCACTCTTTGCTAAACATACCATAAAGGACATTTTTTCTCAGATTACAAATCCTAATGGTGATCAAGTTATACCGTCGTATGAAACAAATTTAACTCGGATGATGAAGCCCCAAAATCTGTCAAATTAAGAATCACAAGCTCTCTTCGCCCTTAGCGTCAAAGTTGGCAAATAAGGAAATTTGTTACAAAGACAGGATACTTGTAGATCATTCCTAACGTAATGAAGCGGAGAATACTACTGAATCGCAGATCACATTCAACCTTTGCATAAACGTAAAACCTTTACGCTATCATAACCCTTGTGTAAACGGTATAGGGTGTACATTCGTTTGTAATAAAGTCAAAATGTTGCCGAACCTAAAGCTTATGCTCCACAGGTCGGGGGTAACTTTTACCGCAAAGTTAAATTAGTTTTTCATTACCTCAGACACCGCTGCCAATGTCATAACTCCGCCCCTAATTACGGCAGTCCCTTGTCTTATCTTTGTATATGTAATTAATTATGTTTCATAATTAATTCACTTATAATTGCGAAGTATCCTTTTAAGTAAGAAATTGTTTTCCGCGGCATGTAATATTAATTAGCCATTTTTGTTTCACTTGAAAATCAGCAATTTGTACTTCTAATTGAACGTTGAGTTTTGTGCCGTATTTAACGTTTATTTAAATTTAATTAAGTTTCATAATTTCCGATTGTTGGCATCATACAAGGACGTACATAATATGTCCATATTTGTATCAGTTTTTGTTTTTCTTTTGAAGATATTGATTTTATATTTTTCCTAAATTTCTGTTAAGTTATATTTCATAAAAAATAAAAAGAATTGCTATTTGCAATAAATTGTAAAGTATATGCATAAAATTTCCTTTATTCATTATTGTCTGCTACATCAGTGTAACATTTTTTTTTATAAATTTGTACTATAAGGGTTGTAAATTTCCAAAAATAGTTTGTAATTTAACTTAAAGTAGTTAGTAAATTTTATTAGTACGCTAAAATGTATTAAAACCCAAATTTACTACTACTCTAACGTTTTGCTTAAAAACTTACAACTTTTTGTTAATTTTTTAAAGAATTTATTAAGTGTATCGCTCGAAAAATAAGGTATCCGAATG
Source organism: Calephelis nemesis (assembly GCA_002245505.1). NCBI lineage: Eukaryota > Metazoa > Arthropoda > Insecta > Lepidoptera > Riodinidae > Calephelis > Calephelis nemesis. Next base: position 199,470 of record NJDD01001955.1, on the reverse strand, counting down.
AAAATTTTATCACAATCGGTACAAGCGTTAAAAGAAAAAAGTCCGTTTTATCGATTAACGTACCAACTGTATACAATACAACTAACTGTAAATTTCTTACAATATTAACAAGAATATTTTGCTCGTGTAAGATAGCCAATCTGCTTCCCGTGAAAGACAAGCACGGGTTTTGGAACATTACCAACTTGACCACTGGTAGAGTGCAGTCTGTGTCTGTACTGTCTCCATAAAGAGAATATCATGTTCCGGCCTGAAAGGTGCAATTGGCCTACCACTCCGGCCACAGGACAGTGAGGCATTTATATCTATGTTGTATACCTATAGTCAACGATTGCAGTTTTACCATCAGGAGAGCTGGAGCAGGAGAGGAGAGCATCTTGGTTGCTGTCTTATCACATAATAAAAAGAAAGATAAGACAATCCTGGAACATTTTCACTAACGCGCCTTATCAGGAAGTGATGTCAGCCGCCGATCTTGCATAATGACTGTTTATCAAACTATAATCCGCAGCCCGCTTGCACCACAGTAAACGGCTGTTTACACGGTAGATAAGCGGTCACTCTGAAACTGATTACATATGGAGCTGGATGTGATTGGATTCATAGCTTAATCTTAAGGTATTCGCTAATTCTACCGGGCTTCACACAAAAAGGGTCTCATAATAACGTTTTTAGTCAATACATTATATCAATACTAAAATTATCTAGATATTATTCCTGCCATCATAGCCTCAATGTTCCCCAATATCGTGTTCCACGCTGAAAAGTTGAGTAACCGTTAAACATACACGAGTCGAAGATTCCACAAAGACAGGAATGCATCATGAATGTAACATCTGTACCTAGTGTCTATAGGCGACGGTTGTCTTTCACTGTCGTGATATTAGCCTATCTTACAACATAAAAAAACCGTTGTCGCCTCAGTGGTCTAATAGCCCGGTTACCTTTATGGAATCTCGGGTTTGCTTACTGGTCGCGCAATCAAAACGTATTTTTTTATTTCTTTAATAAAAATAACGTTCCCCGAGATTGGATAAGTACACAGTTGCCGATAGGTTTATCACCTAGGTACACAGTAGGATTAAATAGTACCCTTTGATAGTAGTTTCAGCCTTAGTTATGTCTGTGCTTATTTCTTCCTAGATAAGGGCGTGAAGATACATACTTACTTAAAAACACGTTCTACAAACACTTGCAAGGGTTAATTTTTCTCGTTTAAGTTGGTCATGTGGATTTTACCTCACTAGTCACTAGCTAGCTTTTTTGTGTTTCGATTAGTATAACAAGTCAGTCAGTTAACTTACTCAAGATACTTGTACAGCTACAGATTGGCGACGCACCATTTGCATGCATGCATGCACCTATGTCTCATCATTTGGATCGCTTGCTCGTTTGTTTCCTCTATTATAAAACATGCTGTTATTGAACTTGCATCGATATAGAAAAAGATTCACCGAAGTTGTCTAAAAAGTATTTGCACTCGGTGAATAGTAGCAAGAAGTTGTTCTAGTGCGTCCACGTTGGTCTCAATTAGTTAGTGTTTCAGGTTTGCGGACGAGTTTCGGCCGGAAATAGCGCAGTGTCGCCACCTCACAAACTTGTCCAATTATTGTCACTCAGCTTGTGAAGTTCCTGCAGCTGAGTCGGCTGACCAAACACCAACGCAAACTTTACTTCTCTAACTACTACTTCATAACTCTATTTACAGGGTTAAATTTATTATAGGAATTTCATGAATCCCTACTAATATTATAAATGCGAATTCTAGTTTGTTTGTTACATTTTTACGCGAATATTACTTCACCAATCATCGTGAAGCTATGTACATATATTCTGGAGGTATTAAAAGTAAATAATACTTTTTTAATGATTATGTATTATACACATATTTATGTCATAAACAGATATTTATGTCATTAGTTACTAACATTCATAGCCATCTACTTACACAAGTGGTCGCTCGTTGGTCGAAATTCTACCATAATAAATCTCGTTGATGAAAACGCCATCTACATTTCTTACGACCAACTGCTTTGTTTCCAAACTGTATGGTGCGCCATCGTGATCTTTTATCGTTATCATCAATTTATTTGTTTGGAAACAAAACTTGAAAAAATCTAATATAATATAAAAAATATACACCGTGTAAATGACAGCGTACCGAAAAATGAAACCATGGATTCTGTACATGATAGACATTCATATGTAGTTGGAATTTCGTGTCGGAAATTTCATGAATTATACAAAAAAAATGTATTTTTTTAATTGATTTAACTATTATTTCATTAACACTACCTAACGCAACTCGATTTTCATTTAAAATCTAATAAATAACACATTTTTACTAAAAACAGCAATGTAATAAAACAGCATATTAGGTCGGCACCTACTGCTCGCAACGCGCGGCATAATGCATATACTTTGTTCGCTATACATTGCGGGCTGAAAAACTGCTAAATATTTAACCACTTGTTTTCGACAAAAACTGTTAAAGGAATTTTGAAGTCTGATATGTATCTAAACTACCCCAGAAGTTTTCGTTACGGTGTCAAATACAACCTGTATATTGGAGGAAGCCTCATTTTAACCTTCCATTGTTTACTTTTTGTTATTCATGTAAACGATAAATACTAAACATAGAAATAGAAAAATAAATTAACTCTTATTTCTTACTGCCTATTTTTCAAAACTGACAGCTATGTTAAGCAGTAACATTGTCAAGCCAGTACGAAATATCTAAAATACCAATTAATAAAATAAATGAATGTCAATAAACAATTTACACAAATGGAATCTAATGCCATAAAAGCAAATTATGTGCTTGTGTTATGGGTGTTAGTCAACCATTCTAATGCAAAGAAGAACTTTAATATATACCAGAATAAATTTAATAAACCCAGGCCTGGCAATACAAATATCTAAATGTTCACACAAACGCTTGCCCCCGTCGGAAATGAACCCGAGCCTCGCGGTTGGTCAGTGAAGTTAGGCATGTATGTTAGGCCCTTGACCAAAGAGGCGGTCAAATATACTACGTTTTACTCATGGTTATTTTTTTACACGGCTACTCTACACCTGAGTAGTCCACGACCACTAAGTCGAAGACTACAAGGCCACTGGTAGAGTTGCTGTGCAGCAGCAACACCGTTTAGGGATCCATCGCCCTATCTATTACCGTCGCCACGTCAGTGTTTGGCACCGTTGTGTTTTGGTTTGGAGGGTAGGGTGACCGGTATACTTGCACATTAGATCTACCACCCCTCTGTACTGTCTACAAGCCACGTTTTTTGTACAATTAGGAGTTCCATATGCTTTTTTGCTATTTTATCCTAGAAAAAAAAAATAAAGCCAGCCCCTTCAGTAAACTAACGTTGGGATAGGCACAAATTTATATAAAGAGTTTCATGTTCTCACTGAAAACCTCACTTTGTAATAACTTACCCAACACTCGTTTTCCACTTTTTCCTAAACACACTCTCCTTCTATCTACATCTGTGGTGTACCTTATATCCCTGTCCAAAGCACTAATAAGATATATGGTTTCATTCTCTTGTTCTAGCGTTACATCATCTATTCAAAATTGCTCTATCCATCGCAATCCGCTCCTACTACTTTTTTCTCAAATACTTTCGCTTTTTTGGCATTTAAATATAAGCCTCTTTCTTCACAATCGTCTTTTACAACTATGACCAGTGTTGGCAGCTTGGGTGAAGTAGAACCAAAAGTCTACCATCATCTGCAAAAAGTAGGCAGTTTACCACTTGGCCATGTGCCGTCCACCCGCCTACATGCTTTAGAGCTTAAATACATAGAGTGCACAGCACCTAACAGGGACCCGTCTATATCAGAGATTACCCAGAACACACAGACAAACAAACATTGTTCAAATCTTATTATGTACATATAAATGCATGTAGTAAAAAGTGGCTATCTTAATGCTAACAAATTTTATTTCCATTTCTTTATATTCACTACCCAATACACCGACCCTTCAACTACCGGTTTTTTAAAAAATATATAGCACTTGGACTTTTTAGCTAATAATAACTGACAGTTTTCAGTTTGTAAAAGAAATTTGAATTGTGTTCGTACAATACATATGAAATGATCATCTTGGGAATACTAATGAGGAAATATGTATTGGAAACTCTTTGACATTAAATCAGCGCACTCCCGAGACCACTAAACCATAATAAGAAAAACAAAAGTTCCGAATACATTTTTACTCTGTAATTTGTGTTTGTGGAAAAAATATTCCTTTTGTGTATTACCAGCTGCTATCCGCTCGCTTTCTGGCGAATTATAATCCTGTTAATGTATTTATTATTAATGGTAAACATCAAGCTGTTGGTGGCGGCGTTGTCTTTTTTCTCTCTTCAAGACTCTCCGGTTCTATTTGACGATGGTAAATACGGCGATCGCTGTTAGGTTCAATTCCGTAATATATGAATAAAAATTTTAAAAAATTGGGGTAACAATTGGTTTTGAAACATCTTTAATATCGCAATGGAACTGGAATCTGGAAAAAGATTATATGATTCAGTATTTACAGAAGTGACACAGATATACTGATGTGACGTTTGAATAATCGAGTTTCATTTTTGTTTTAAGATAATATTTATACTCGGACAATATTACAGATATACTTATCAGCAACAAATCAAATACGTTTGCAGAATTTTTCGCCAATTGATTGTACTACGCAATTTAACCTGGCGGAAATATTAAGATATTCATTTACCAAATTTGTAACACGATAGCTACTTGTTCTCAAAGTGGGCAAATAATAAATTTTGTCATAACCATAATAAACAGAATAAATATCTAAAGTCTAAACCAAAAACAACAGTCAAATACTTTCATATACAGACAAATACGCCTGCATTTATTAATCCATCGACCAACTGCAATAAAGAGGAGGTTCTCAATTCGACTGTATAATGTTTGGTATGTCTGTCTCGTAAAAAGGGAAAATACATGCGGGAGACGATTTTTACAATTTCACTACGCTTTATTATCTTTATAGAAAGTCAAATATGTATATATAAAATATGTATATTTCATACATAATGAAATAATTTTAATTCTTGGAAATATTTGCATGAAAATTCGTGTAAATTACAACAATAATGTTTTTTCGAAATTTTAATCCTAAGAGATAAAAATATGTGTTATATCGTCCCAAATCCTATAGGTAACTAACTAAAATTTCTCACACGTATTTCTCTTACGACGTAGACATAACATTTTGTATGAAACTTTTTGTATGAAATTTCGCAGCGGACTTTTTTATTTTGAAGCTGATTTGATTGATATATTCTTAGATATATCACATAAAGGTTTTGTCAGGAGTTAGTTGATTATTATTTATTTTGGGATTGTTTGTAAGTTTTTTAATTTGTTTATTGATTATAAGATTATTACATGAAATAGGGGAAAGTCGGTTAGTTGGTTTTTAATTTATAATAAATGAGTAATTTCCTTAAAATAAATTTATTTTTAAAAAGTTGATATTGGTACGATTTAAAGACCGTTAAGGTTAATCGCACCACAATGTCTCCAAATCGTACTTTACGTTTTACCATACAAAAAGTGCTAAAAAAAAATTCTTGATTTTTAATGTTATTTAATTAGCGATAAACAAAATGTTACAGTGACCTATATCTATCTCCTCCTTATTATCAATTAATAACATCCCTCTGATTAGAGATTAAAAAGTTAAAACTACAATTTTTTTTTTCACTTGTAAGCTCTTAGTAATATTAATTATAATACTTTATTTGCCTTAGTAAATAGGGTACATTGCAGGTCCTAATTTCTAAAGTTAGTTTCGCCTATTTTACCATTTTAAATTTATCATAGTACTCAAATCACTGTGTTACATATTTTTTAACATAGTTTCAATTAATCAAATCAATCAAAATCAAAGTTTTTAATAATACATTAAATTACTTTAATTGTGTTTCTACACAGGTTTCTATAATTGTGTGTATAGTTGAATTTCACGGGAATACAGATAAAACTGTAGAGACAACTAACATGTTTACATGAGGTAAAAACGCGAAGGTAAAGAAGCACGCGATCACTTTCTTACTACTTTTTCTCGAAGCGTGTTCGCTGTCATGCCATAGTTCTCAGAGTGACGAAATAGTCAAGCCAAATAGTCGGATTTAGTTTTATAGTTTATGAAGTTAGTGCCTGAAGAGCTAGAGCCTTTCGAGTGAGAAGCTCGGTTCTATATGACATCTCATAACATTTTCACACTGCGAGTCCTGTGGTCTCGTCTTGGCAACATTTTACATGAAAATCGGAATTGGCATTGTTTCATCCATAGGTATTGTTTTTGTAATAGATGAGAACTTCGCTTCCAATTAAATCGAATGGCAATAAAAACAAACGTTTGGCTATGAACAAAACTCACAACGAACGACATTCACTGACTTTCACAATGACTATTATAATTTTTGAAAATGAAAATAGAAATACTATATTTTATGCAGCTGCAATTGTTACAATTGCTTGTCTACAGAACAATTGTCGAGATATCTCTATTTATTTCAATTTATGCATATAATAAAATAGTAATCAAACTAAATTTGTAATTGGAATATTGCTAACCGACTTCGAAAAAAAGATGATGATATATATTCTACTCTTTTTTATATACCTACGATTTCTCCGTCATTTCTAAACTGATTTTAGTTTTTTTCATTTGAAAGAGCGTATTTCATGGCGGTCCTATTACCACCAAGTCTGGATCTGGTAATGGAATCTCAGGGAAACTGGATTGAGGAAAATGCTTAACTTTCGTGTAAGTTGACGATTTCTTTATTGGAATCCAAGTCGATATTTGAAGTTTTAGTGCACTTAATTTATTAATTGTTGTGTATTGTTGTGTACAGGATACTGAACCCAAAATTATTATTATTAAAACTTTTGTTAATTTGTGTTTTCTCTTTTAACCCAAAAACTACTGGATACATTTTTACCAAATTTTATGTAGTAGGCTTCGAATAATAGTCCGAGTCAACATTTAGGATACATTTTATTCCGTTCACTGACCTCGAAGAATCACTTCAACGTGTATACGAAGTCGCGGGCAACAGCTAGTTAGAAAATATAAATGCTTAAGAAATGTGATAAGCATATTCTAATCACTGATATTCGTTTCCACAGTTGAAATACTGCCGTGTATTTATTATTATAATCATATAAAACTTTCCTGTTCCAAACAATAATAGTAAATGTTTAATACAGTTAAAACTTTTGAGCACGATTGTAATTTAAATTCTATGATGCGAATAACAACGTTAAAATAAATACGCGGGTATAGCCGCGGGCAACACCCAATAAACGGTAAACCTATTCCCGTATGACAAATTGAGAGCTTGCCTTTAAAAGTATTGGTGCATACAAGTCTGTATAAGAATATTTTCAAGCACAGTACGATGACATGCCCGTTGCATTTCCTTTCAAGATGCCGAACGAAAGTGGGTGCTTTCCCCGGAGTTTTCTTGCTGAGCAAAATTTACTCAAAATGCAAAACGAACCAAACCTAAAATAGTTTGGATCGCTTGGCACTGCAAGTAAAGCGAATGCAGTTTATAGATTTATAGCGTCAGCTTATAAAATCGTTTTAAACTTTTCCAACACGTGTACCGGCCGCGGACTGACTCGCGGAGACCGGCGCTCGTTGTCTTGGAAATTGTAATGTTAAGGATAGTCAGTTACTTATACCCTTTATGCGCATTACGTAATAATGATGAATGTTTTAATATTTTATAAATCATTCAGCCTTTCACTAGTTTTAGAAAAACAAAAATTGGAATTAATACAAAAAAAGGAATAAGATTTTTTAATTTAAACTCCAATAGGTCTGGCCGAGCATCGTCAGACTGTCTAGAGACTTATTTTGCAGTTTCTATTCTTATCTTCCTTGCAAATTTCAAGGATTGTAATAAAATAACCTTTATGCGAAACCTGTTCCCTTATAAGTTTAGCAGGAAGAATTCTATCATAAATAAAATGAGCACACATATGTAAGCGGGATGTCTATAAATGTTTGTTTATGTATTTAGTATGTTAATAAAAAATATTAAGTATAGATCGCCTCTGTGATCTAGCAGTCCGGCATCGAACTTGACTTCTTGAGGTCCCGAGTACGAATCACGGGTCAATAAAATAGAAAATGTGTTTTTCCAATCTTCTAATGAAAAAACGTTACCCGGGATTGGATATGTGCCCAGTTGGCGAAAGGCTTGCCACCTATCACATTGTGGGACTTAGTGTCTTCGGCTAGTCGTAGTTGTCTTGGTTATGCCTCATCCTATGGTAATGCTCTGTTTCTTTTTGGACAAGAATTTTTTTGTGTTTCTTTTGCCAAAAATTTATTTTTGTTGCGAACTTTTATTTGTAAGAGCCCTTCGCAGCAGTAGACTTGAGAAGTTCAGATTCAAGACGTATCAAATAAGCCCACACAAGATAGGGACTTCCTATGACCAGCATCATCATCACATCAGCTTCGTTAAAATTAAAATATTAAGTTAATATTAAATATTCATCATAATGATAATGAAAAACTTACTTAAATGTGTAATGTGTAAAAAGCCAGATCAATCTGTTGAATCGCTTTAGAATTAAGTGATACTCCACCCGGATAAACACACATTGTAAATTAAATAAAAACTTGTAGAATAACTAGTTTTTTTGTTATATATGTAAACATGTTATTTCATACTAATGAACGGTAGTTTGAACCTAGTATTTACGTGTTAAACACACACCATCAGTGACAACCTTAATTGCTACCAGGTGGAAGGATTCTAAAGCTATTATTAGAAGAAAATTAACATTAAAATGATACGTGTATTACCTTCTCAAAGTTATAATCACAGGCATGACGTACGAGATGTTTAGAAATCTTTATAAAGCGTGACGTTGTCCTAATGTACTTAACCGATTCTATTCAAATTTGTACACCGTATGCAGTTGCAATTAATGTAATTTATTGCAAACTAGCTGTTCCGGCGAAATTTGTTCCATCCGTTCGCTTTATATACGAAAAATTAAAATGTTGTTTTTCCTAGTTTCTTTGTTGAACCAGATAAAATGTACCCTATATCCTACTACCCCTCAGCAACCTCAATTTTCAGCCAAATCGATTTAACCGTTCTTGAGCTAAAAATAGTGTCACTAACACAACATGCCCTTTTGTATATGTTTTCTTATTAACTGACTTCTGTCTTAAAAATCCTTGGCAACAGCAACGTAGTTTGGATTTGCTCGTTTGTTATAAGTAAAAATGTGTATTAATTTCGACGTAGGTGAAAAAATGAAAATGAAAAATATCTGTATTTTACAGATTACATTATTAACAGTTACATTAAATACTGTTGATGGCCTCACTAGGCAAGCCTGTATCGAGGCAACCTTTATTCCTGTTTGCAACTAAATTTGACTTTAACCTCGTTCACAGAACAGTTTACTTATTACAAATATATATTGTATTTGTATTGTACATAAAATCAAAAGAAAAATATTTTAAAGAAGCTATATATAAGTATAATAATATACAAAAAAAATAATTAAGACGGTATAATTAATAAATAGAAAGTTATATTTTATTCTTCAAAAGTTCCTCCATGTCATCGTATGATAATGTCTGTAACCATTTGCAAACTATATATTTCGCTTCACAAACATTTTTGTATTTAATGTCACAGTATTTAGTTACCCTTTTGTATATGAATACATTTATAAAATCTCCAAAACGTTGAGCGAAATGAGTTTTCTTAATATTAGAAGTAGGCATTCTATACACCCGGCGACTGACGAAGAGGTTGTAGTCTGGCAAAGATAAAAATGACCTATGAGCCTTAAGGACGGTTCTAATTATAAATAGTTGGCGCACAGTTAGTACACCAGCTTCCTAATAAAGACTTTTAGTTTCATACATGTACGGTTTTCGGAACATTACTTCTAGAACCGATCTTTGTGCTCTTTCAGCTTTAATCAAATAAGTTTTTGCTGCACTACCCCAACTGGTGATACAGTATGTTAACAAAGTTTGGCAGAGTGCGTAGTAAACCATTTTTAAGGATTATTTGCCTGCGGTGTCGTATAGATTTCGCATTATACTTATTACTTTTCTAATTCGTGCCGATAGATTTTCAATATGAGTAGTAAATTTCAGATTTGCATCAACATCGACGCCCAGGTATTTTAAATCAGATGTGCGAGTTAATAATTCACAAGAACAATTTGGAGTTTCATCACACTAGTGTATTTTAATATTGGTAGGATCTATTGGAGCTGAAGCAGCAGTTTTATGAAAACAAATGTACTTTGCTTTACTGGTATTAAGTGTTAACAGATTTTGCCTTAGCCATCTAGATATAATAGTCATACCCAGCTCTGCTTTGATGCATACCTTAGACCATGTTGTATCACGAAAGATTACCACTGTGTCATCAGCGTAACACAAGATTTCAGCATTTTTGATTGAAACCTCATGGATATCATTAATGTACAAAACAAATGATGTGGGACCCAAGATGCTACCTTGTGATACTCCAAAACAACAACAACAATCAAAAACAGTTGTATGTGACAACAACATCGCGCGCTAGTTATTTAGTTTGCTGAATAATTATGATGCTTAGATTCGGATCAGACAATAGAATCTTGCAACGGCCAGACATATTGATTGCTAACACCACTTTTAACAAATATAATTAAAGATAAATTTAAATTTAATGATTTGGAATTTGGAAGTAGCTACGGAGTTTAATAAAAAATTTCACCAACTTTGCAGCTGACACTATCAAAGCATATAGCTCATCACATAATACTTACTATAGAAACAGATATGTTACCGAGTGTAAAAATAGTTTCAAATTTTCATTTGTCGATGAAAAAATATAATGAAAGCCTTTAAGTCATAAAAATTAAAATTACATTAGAATTGTGGGGATATTTAATGAAAAAAACCTTCAGTAAGAAATGTTATTGCTCCGTATGTAGCTCCGTATTTCTCATGAAGTATTTCCTGATCTGTTGAAACTTAGTAAAGTTATACCTCTACTTAAATCTGGAAGGTCAACTGATCCTTTCTATTATAGACCTGTCTAGATTTCGCCTACCCTAAGTAAAATGTTTCAAAAAATATATTAAATCAAATGTTGTTATTAAATTTTAACAAATTGGGTTTATTTCATGATTTCATGAATGAACGGTTTATTTTTACAAGAAATAGATCAACAGTCGATGCTGTCATACTATAAACAGTCTGTGAAATTATTAAAAAAATGTTCTTTTAATTTTGTAGGATTGTCGTAATGCCCTTGGTGTATTCTGTGATTTGGCCAAGACATTCCATTGCGCTATTCATGAAATATTGATTACGAAAACTACGCTACTATAAAGTTAGAAATAATGTACTCGATTTCCTGCTTCTTGTCTGAACGGGAGAATTCAAAAAGTTGAGAATAATGAAATAAAATCTATAGTTCCTGCTGTTACAATGGGCTCCATTCTAGGACCTTTTTTGTTGACTTACCTTACTCTGTAAGAGACAAACAATCAAGTCATACACTGGTTCAATGTGAATAATTTATTTTGAATGGAAAAAAATGAAACATATTAAAATGTTCAACGCCTTATGTAAGTAGTCTCTACTTGTACAACTTAATGGGAACATGCTGGAGGTTGTAGATTCCATTACGTTTTTAGGAATCATAACAGATAAGAGTTACGATGGGGCCCGCACATTAAAAAAAACTAGTAATTAGACTGAACTAACTCAGCACCGTATGTCGTTAAAAACAGTAACAGTTAACTGATATTGACACTGCTAGGATTGTTTATTTTGGTTGTTTTCACAGCATTAAGTCATATCGAATTCTCCTTTAGGGGTAAGTAAATATTTTATAAGTTTTGCAAAAGAGGGTCGTTGCAATTTGTAGTCTAGGAACAAGAGTTTCAACTAGAAAAAAATCAAAGAAATTAATATTTTAACTGTTACTTCTCAGTATATCTTTGAAAATTTAATGGAATACGTTCAGAAGAATTTATGTTCATTTTAAAGAAATTGTAATATACATCGTGAGAATACGAGAAATAGAAACAATCTTAAACTGCACGTGTCTTATCTACATTGAATAAGCAATTCCTTAATATTATTAAGTTTATATAACAAACTTCCCCATTTCATGAAATACCTTTTGTAATAAATAATTTAAAAAATGTATCAAAGTGAAATTGTATTTATTTACATAATATTGCTGAATATTTATCGCTAAAAAGTTCTTTGGTTTAATTGCTCCTCGTACTATTTTTTTTAAATAATAATGTATATGTAATGTACGTATTACTACTTAATTTTTATAGCATAAATAAAATAATACAAGCCTGCCGAGTTTCTTCCACCGGACCTTCTCAGTGTCGTTCCGTTACGATCTAGAGGTAGATTTTAGTATTACATAAACTCGTCACAAGTGCCTCATGTGCGGTTTATGTGAGAAATAAAATAAACTTATTTGGCTACGTGTATTACACAAAAAAGTTAACGATTTTAGTGCTACCTTTACAAGTTACAAAGATAAGTAATAGAGTTTTGTGCCATTAAAAGAGTCGCATTTTTTTTTCTTTGTTATTGAATTTCGTGCACACCTAGAGTAACATTTGTCAATTTTGGTGGCGTTTTGAAAAGTGAAATTAAAAAGTGAAGTTAAAGTGAATGAAATCATTATGAAGAATATAGTATGTCGGAAATACACGACCACGCTAAGTTCGTTCCCGCCAAATCTCACTAAATGAGCCTGGGTAGGACAGTCATCGGTTCGCCCAAAACCCTGACATGACTTTCTATGGCAACCTAAAACTAATTTTAAATAATTCAAGCCCGACTTTTCTGAATCGGGTATTTGATGCAAATTTATACCCGACTAATGGCTAATGTTAACGCCCATGCCAAAAACTAAAAAAAGTCAAGTAGTTTGTGGGAAAAAAATTGGGCTAACATCATAAACATATAGTATCTTAAACCTATTGACCGCAACTTCACCCACGTTTTAAATGATTTTGCTCTACCATGAAAACTTGTTGAACCCGATTTCCTCATATTTTCTTCTTGAATTTTAATATATTTCTACGTTAAATTTCAACCTTTTTCAATCGTTTAGCTGTATTGATGACATAGTCAACCTACAGTAAACCAATTATAAGCACTGATATTTTTCTTCTATTGACAAATTATGTAGATTGTTTTGTATTTTTTGTACTAATTCTCGTTACAAGTGTCTGTAATGAAAACGATTACAAAATAACCTATTTACTTTTCTGATTAGATGAACATAATATATATGATTCTTATACATTAATGACAGATAAGCACATTTATATTTTAGAACTTAAGAGTATAAGTTAAAAATAAAATTCCAAAAAAAAATTTTTAAGCCCTAACGGAAGTCGAGGGACGTTTTAAGTTTAATGTGTCTGAGTGTGTCTGACTCTGGCATCATTACTTTAAACGGATTGACCAATTTTGATGCGGTTTTTTTTTATGTTGGAAAGCCGATTTGATCGAGATGGTTCTTAGCTACATTTCATATAGGTTTCGTCAGAGATTCATTTAATTTTTAGGATAATTTGGTATGATATTGAAATTTGTTTTATAAAAAAAGTTACTGCTATAGCTGTTGTTATATCATAAAACTAATTTAAACGAAATTCATGGTTATAAAGTTAGCAGCAACCTAACCAAGAAAATATTCGCCTACTTTAATGCCGATCTAATTTTGTAACTTACCTGTGTAAGGATCCACCGTTTTACCTATTCCAACCACCATAATAAACCTGTCATGTTCAGGTTCGGACGGTAGGGCAGCCGACAGATTTACACAACAAGTTAACTTCCCTTAGGACAGTGACGCACCAGTAACTTCTATGGTGTCTATAAGACACCACCATCAAGAGAGTCGCCTGCTTCGCTTACAAATAAACATTATACATATAATATATAATAAGTTTTATATATTAAATAGTAAAAACCTGATTTTTAAATTATTTTATTTACATACACGTACCGATTGTTGGTATAAATAAAAAGGCTTGGAAAAACGCTGCCTAGCTTAGATACTATTGCTTAATATAGTTTATAATTGAAAATAAGTGTACTGAACTGGTGCTAACAATTACATATTATTATATTACCATAATGAAGCTCCTGATTGCGACCGCTAATAGGTTTTCCCAGCTTAATGATTTAACAATATAACAGATAATGTAGCCGTGCAGGTTAATAACCCGAAATAATCGTTAATAACAGCTTACTCCTATCTAGATAAATAACGGCTAATTGTTTTTGTATGAATGTTGTTGTGTTGTTTTGCTAAGATTATCTATTAAAATAAAAAATGTTTTCCCATTTTGCGTGTCATCGCATGACGCTTGGACGTTTGCTAATTATTTTTTGTTGCCTTTGTTATAATCAGGAGAAGATATATTTTTCATAATAACTATGAATTAAAAACCGGGAAATTGGGGAAACAATACTTTAATCCACACAAGCTATTAGTAGGTATAAATTATTATGCCGAGCGATGCAACGTTCGCCGCTTCGACTAATCATTTAATTAAAATCAACAAGTCAATTATATTTGGTTGGTAGATAGACGAGTAGGTAGTAAGTTTTTACAACACAAAAAATGACGTAGCTGTTCAGATGAAAAAATATTTTTTAAGTAAATTGGTTCAATTTCATTTTTTTGTTTATTGTATTATTTTACATTTTAAATATTTCCAAATAGTCAGTGTTGGAGTTTAGAAATGACAGACATAAAACTTTCAGTAAAAACATACTTTCATAAGTCAAGAAAGAAAAGACATCTGAAGCTTCATAAGAAACCCGGAATGTACATTTGAACGTTGAGGTCATCTCACATTACACGTGCATACAAATATTTACGCCAAACGTTTTGGAATAGATATAGAGTATTTATAAAAATATTTTTTTTTCTCACACAAATTGTTATTAGCTGGCAGGTAAAATGAAGTTTGCCAGGTCAACTAATAGGAAATACGCAAATCGTCCGTGAAGCTCATATGATTTCAGATTCATATTTGTTCATATTTCCAATAAAAAAACCTTTCAAAGTACTAACCGTCTCAACATAATGATATCTTCCTGTTTGTACAATAAAATAGTTATGGTTAAGTGACATCGTTTGTAATAATAGAACAAAGAGCAAGGCAACTGTCTTTATATGATTTTATTGAAAGTTAAAAAGTCTAGGAAAAAATAGATTTTAAACATTTCAAGGTTAGACGAAAAAGCTTGCATAATGCATGGGCATGTTTCTATCTCTCTGTCACGAGTTGTCAATGACATAAGTATCTAATTGTGTAGACACGGTATTATCGCAGTCGATATATACAGTACGTCAAACTTACCTCTTCAGTAGGTAACAGCGTCGCTGTGGTGACGTTTAGTGTTTTATGCGATTGCGAAAAAAGGGATATTAATAACAAAATAATACAGAAATATAGCTGTAGGAATTTCATTCCCGTTTTTAAAACTTCAAAAATTGACAACGGAGTGACGTGTCTAGAAACAGCGGTTCGGTTTCCACTGATTTCGACCACTGAAAAGGTAACAGATGTAAAATAAGCCGTTATTTTGCTAATTCCGCGTAAGCAGTGGCAAATAATTCTCCAAACGACACAGAATGTGACAAGCCTAACTGACGTTCCCACCACCCACCTCCACGACCAGAACACGAATATAGGAAAAGCTCGGGAAACAATATAAATTGTCACGTTCTTCACATGTGACAACCCTACCTAAAGTTCCCACCACCGCGACCAGATCACAAATAGAGTCCGAACACGGGAAACAAAAACACTTGTCATGGCGAAGGACGCGGAATTAGCAAAATAAAGGCTTATTTTACATCTGTTACAATGGATTTCCGCAAAGTAACGCCTGATTCAATAAAATAACTGAAATGGTAAGTTGGTGGCACTGTAGTCCAAAGTGTAGAAAACATATTTTTGACGATTGTCTTCAATATGAATGTGTCACACCAAAAGACAACCTGACAAGTATTACAACTAGTAAGATAAGACAAGATAACAACTAAACGTATCCAAATTTTATATTTATCGGTGTAATTTAAGTGTACTATGTAAGTACCGTTATCATCAACAATGTTTTTTTTTATTATGTTATACGGTATCAATGTTTAAAACGTTACAAAATACTGCAATTATATTTTTTTAATGGTACAAAAATCGATAAAAAAAATATTTTAAATTGTAATTATTTGTATACATTCCACCACACGTATAGCCCGCGGAAAGAAGCAATTTCATGATCATAAAACAAACCCTCAAATCCTACCAAATTATTTGCATATTTTAGCCACAGCTATAAAATCGATCTTCGATAATGTTCGTTATATTTTGTATAGATGCCATCACATGTACCTAGTAGATAAGTCATAACCATAGGTCTAGAAATCTATGGTCATAACATAAACAAGGAATCATTATGATGGCGTTTATTAAAACTTAGTACATAGTTCAAATAATTTCTTTAAAAATGTCATGTCTTTATGTAAATGTTTCCTGTGTGCTTGTGTATGTCACTGAACTCTTTCTAGACGACTGGAGCGGTTTCGATATTTTTTTTTGGGTGTGTTCAAAGGGAATTCGATAATGGTTTAGATTCACAATATTAGGTTTACCCAATTTGCTAATAAAAAAAATGTTGCTCGGGATTGGAATATGCCCGGTTGGCGATGGGCTTGCCACCTATCACAGTGTGGGACTTAGTGTCTTCGGCTAGTCGTGGGTGCCCTGGTTGTGCCTCTGCCTACCTCTTTGGGGATATGGGCGTGAAGATGCCTTTATTCACAATTTGGTCCACTGGAAAATGTTTTTTATTCAATTTTTTATTTGTATGTAGTCGTTGATTTTTGAATGTTTTACATTGTATGCGGCAGACTGCGCTACTATCGGAGCATCAAATATTATGTAGTAGCTGTTAATGCCTAGCGATACGAAGTTTGCTGGGTCGGCTTGTCTCATATAAGACTTAATTCTTTATCACACTGCACAATTCTTTATCACTCAGTCAATATATATTAAATGTAAAAATAAAAGAAATAAATAAGAAAAATTTTGTTTCAGGGTTTGCGCAATGTTCCTGCCAGAATTTGCCAGTTTTGTAGCAGCCATTTTGTTCGCCGTGCACCCCATACACACAGAAGCTGTAAGTAATGTAACAGTACCATGTACATGTAAATGTTTAATGTTACCGCCTTACCTGCTGCTGTGACATCAATAATTAAACTTCTTAAGCCTCCGAATCCAGCGTTACATTGACAATATCCGTCTTTGATAAACAAGAAACTATCAAACGAATTTAGGCGCAGCGCATGTCCTAGAAGACAACTTAAACTTTTTATTAATTTTCATAGACAACTTTCATCTCAACCGCGCATATGTTTCCTGCGGGAAAGCTAAACATTTAAACGTAGCGTTTCCGTTTTTTACTTTCTGCCGTCTTAATGTTTCTCCTCTCCACTGTCGTGTTTTGGTCTGGGGAATGGGATAGATTATGGACTTCCTCACGCAAGAGGCTTTGCTTCGAAATGCCGTCACTCCCCGTTTTGCTGCCGGTGTGATGTCGCGCGTGTTTATCGCGTATTTCTTACTACCAGCAAATTAGTCTGCTTGGACACCAGTGAATAGCATTAACGAACAGATGAATCAGAAACTTTAAATAATAAAATAATTATATGTCGAGCTGGAAGCAACGTTGATAGTTATTAATATCGGCACGAAGCAATTTTTACTCTAACGATGCTCATCACAATATGAGCCTTAAGTTTAAATTTTGTTTAAATGTGTACGAGTAACTTTAATAAACCAAATTACATTTGGTGAGAGAGCGAGTATATGTTAGACTATATTTTTAATTATCCTAACATCAAGTAAATTAATGCTACCAAAAATCAAAAATATGGTTTGTTTAATCATATATTGTATGTTGTAATATAGTATATTGTATATAATCATATTATATATTACAAAGCCTAAACATTTGGTTTGGATAGGTGAACCCGTTCTTGAGTTATAAAATTACAACGAAAAGTGATTTATATATATATATATATATAATTAATGGTACAAAAAATAAAAAATAAAGTTTGTTTAATCATATATTATATGTATAACAAAGCCTTAATCTATATATATATAATTCTTCTGTGAGTGTGTACGTCACTGAACTCCTAGACGGCTGGACCGATAGGCTTTGTTCGGACTATTTAGTCAATGGTTTTTTATTTATCACATTTCTTGTAACAATGGCGGATTATTTTGTTAATGGGTATTTTTCAGTCAAACTGAAACTTTTTCAGATGGGGATTTTGCTGTCATATTGAAACTTTTTTGTAGTTGTTTATTTTCTTTTTTTTGTTTTGTTGTATTATGTCATTAATGCGGTCATATACATAGCGAAGCATGTACCGGACATAGTAATATATGAAAATTAATCCCAATTTCGCGTGGTCATTGCATCACACACCTGAACGGAAGGACTAATATTGCTATTTCTTTTTTTTATTGTATTAGTCATTGTCAGAAGAAAGTTCATATGAAGAGTAGAACCGGGAGAATCGCAGGAAAATTGGGGAAAACAATTCTTTAATTTTTTGCATAGAAATTGTTATTAGCTATCAATGACAAGCGATACGAAGTTCGCCGGGTCGGCTAGTGTAGTTCATAATAATAAATCTGGCTGCTAGTAAATTTCCATTGAGGGCATGTTCCAACTGGGGAGTTGTCGAACGCACCGCTGGATGCGCAATGACGAATTGCATTATTGATTTATTGCTATTTGGCACTCGTGTCGCCATTATAATTGTGCGGATATATTGCCAGCTATAAATACTCGATGTCAACTATATACGTATATGTATACGACTCAATAAAAGAATTCTTCAGGATATGACTCACACACATCAAAAAGTCTAAGCAACATGTAATAATCTAAACTAGTTGTCGCTCGTTGATCGAAATTCGACCATAATAAATTTGAATATCTTGTTGATAAAATCGCCACCTTCATTTCTCAAGACCAACTACTTTGTTTCCAAACTTTTTAGTGCGCCATCTGTAATCGTCAATCGTTATCATCAATATGGGTGTGTGTGTGTCAAATGCATGGTAGTGTGGGTAATGTTTTATTTATTGATTAATGTACTTTATAAGCATTATTATTGAAAAATATTAGCGTTCTGCACTTCTTCTACACATAAACTATATGCGTGCTAAATTTTATGCTCCTGCGTCCACGCAATTTTCGTAAAAAAGGGTCCAAAGATTTGGAATGAATTTTAAGCGAATATTTTAGCTGCTGGGCTGTTATCACTACCGTTGCTGGTCCAAGACCACAGCATATCCATGGTAAGCTCAATAGGGTTGATGTCCACAGACTGTGTATGCCAGGACATTTTTTTATGATATAGGAAGGCAAACAAGCAGACGGATTTCCTGATGGTAAGAAATTCACGCCGCCTAGAGACACCAAAGGTGGTAATGGTGCGTTGCCAACCTGAGGTCGGGATGTTAGGCCTCGAGCAAAAGTAAGTTTACCGGCTAGCTAACCCTCCGAACCGGAACACGTCGTGACGTTATGGCGGCAGAATAGGTAAGGCGGTGGTACCAATCCTACGACGAAATCCTACGGCTATGAAACTCTACCACCTAGTCAGATGTCACGGTGTTAGTGACGGTAAGCCTATGCTCGCCTTTTACGAGCTGCCTGGCAAGGAAGGCAGATGGCCTATTCTGCAAAGGAGCACGGACCAACACGGGGTTGGTCCGAAAAAAAAAATGCAGTAACCTGCCCGGGTAGAGGTTTGGCCAGGAGGGAAGAGTAGCCGGTAGACATTTCATCCTCATTACATTACCTCCATAATCCTCTTAGGAGCGCCGTGCACTTGTTCACTGACCTCACACATAAAAAATCTGAACGTAATTTTTAGTACCTTTGCTTCCATTTAATGACGAGCTCAAACATCTGTTCTTCATTATACACGCCACACAATATACTCGTATCAGTTGAGCCTCTGTGTGGAAGCACTTCTTGAACGCACTTCAGCCTTTCACTATTTTCGGCACTACGGTATAGTTTTATCCTTCTTGTATCAGGCCTAACCCGAATGTTTCATTGCTCCTGGGTACATGTTAGACGTAGTCCATTCATCTCGACGAACGCGATTGTCGTGACGAATTCTAGGAACTAACAATAACACCACTTGAGTTTTGTAGCCTTAATTAATTTCTTTTTTAACTTAATTTAATTAAAAAAATAAAAGCCAGTTTATTCTTAATTCTTTTTTAGTTCTTAATTACTTCAGAATTATTTCTTCCCGTTCGCAACATCCCTACAGCTCTTTGCATTTAATTTGCAGTCAAATGTAGTGGCTCCATGACGTGAACCTTGTTCAAGTTGTAATACTAACAAAAAAATTTTTGAATGATTTCTTTTTGTATAAAAAATAAAAAAAATCATGTTTTTTCAACGAGCGAGTGAGTAAGCTAGAGTAAAAATTTACATACCTATGCCTTTTTTTTACGTGAGGAAATCCTCATGGATACCCGCCACTTTCGGAGGAAGTAGCG
The DNA here is from genome assembly GCA_002245505.1 of Calephelis nemesis. Classification (NCBI taxonomy): domain Eukaryota; kingdom Metazoa; phylum Arthropoda; class Insecta; order Lepidoptera; family Riodinidae; genus Calephelis; species Calephelis nemesis. The sequence goes on along the minus strand of NJDD01001955.1, from coordinate 178,776 downwards.
GGTTATGTCGGACTTCTACAGACTAAAACTGAGGCTGCTGGAACGCTTTCGCACACACCCACAGCCCCGGCGACGCCAGATCTCTTGATCACCATCAGACAGTTCTCCTCAACAGGGGGTCGCATACCATCAGAAGTGGCGCACGGAGACACGGCGTTCGGGGCTCCAGTGGCGACAGGCACCCCCTTACCTGCCGCAATCCTATCATGACCGGGTGAGCAAGGTGGTATGCCCCAACCCCTCACCTCCTCACTGCTGCCATCCCACGTAGGCCAAACGGCCCACCGCCCTGTGTCTGCTCTTCGTGTCCCTCTCGAACAGAGAGGGGTACTGAGGGGCAGCCTCCCGGGTACAATGGTTTTACTGAGGTCGTAGCTAGTCCCCGGATGCTCGCCTCCGCCCCCCCTCACGACAAGTCGTATGCCCTTGGCGGGATCAATA
>NJDD01001955.1:167523-178327 GCA_002245505.1 Calephelis nemesis | reverse complement strand
TCTATTTAACTTACGAGTATGTGTGGTTACATGAGATTTGTTGATTTAGTACTCGTAAACCTGCAAGCTAATTTTGTAAAATAGCAGATGTTTCCTGTGGCTTTTCTTGCGTATTAATCCCATGGAAACTATGTATAAATCGGGATAAAAAGAAACCCAGGTCCGTCTTCAAGTCTTAAGCTATTTCTATTCCTAAAAATCATTAAGTAAATAAATATCTCTACACAAGTTACACAAATTGAATCATTGAAATGGGTCAAACCGTTTTGATGTAAAAACACGAATTATAATTATTCCGCCTCCGAGCGAGCTTGATCTTGTTTAAAAGGTAAGATAGTCGACAAATGTATGCAACATGCTATATGAACATCCTGGTCTAAGGTTGGCAATGCTTTATTAAAAACTTTGAAGTTCTAATAAAGCCAGTCTGCTTGTTTGTTATAGCACATTGTTTGTTTTAATATTGTTGAATAAAAAAAGAAACGGAAAAATAGGGTATTAATAAAATGAATCCACGAAAAAGCATTGATTTTCAGTTTCCCTGAAAACCTTGCTCCGGTTATTTAATTTGAGCCAGTTGTGTAGTTGTTTCTAGTCAATATTTCTGTGCAATATCCAGAGAGCAATTTGTCCATTTATCTTTTCACCAGTTATAAAACGCTATGTTTTTTTCTCTGAAAAACAAACTCGAAAGGGTGTTTTTTGTCCACTAAAAATAAAGTGACAACCATTTGTTGGTACCCTCGTACAAATTTACATTTTAATGTCAGCGAGGCGCACTGTGCAATCAGCTTAACGTCGATTTTCGTCAACATATAAACATTTTCAATAACAGATCAGCAAGTGTTAACTGGAATCTCATAAATATTCAGAATTAAGCACTTCGATTTCAAAGTAATGAGTAACGCCAGAATGCCTTTATTTTTTTGTCAAGCCAATTGCTTACTTTATCATGTTACTTAGTTACTACAGTAATTCAATAGTGTTTATTTTAATATATATGCAAATGGGCCCAAGTTTAAAGATGAAAAACATCCACTTACTATTCCACTGACAAGCATGGGGAACAATTGGGTTTGACCCCGAAATAACAATAAGGATGATGATGATAATATATGAAGGAACTCTGATTCATTACCAATTGGCTCCTATACTTGTCTACGTCCTTTTCTATGGAATTGATATTTTTCATTCAGTGTTTTTATCTGTCAATGGAGCTTGTTAATCATATATTATACCAGAGGAGGCAAACGAGTAAGTGGACCACTTCATGGAAAGCGATCACCTCCGCCCACGAACAAGCCTAGCTGATTAGTAATCGTCAAGTTATCGACAATTCAAGACCCTCTACGTTAGATGCTGTTAAAAGGAAGGAGCTGGTACTAGGAAGACACGGCTCGCAGTTGGGAACCATGTGAGCCAGGCCGAATTTGCGTGTGTTGTCTCACTTTATTGAGCACACTATGTTTTTAGAGGCTAATTTAACCTTTGTTATGTCCAAACTAACAGCAAATGCTTCTCCCTTGCTTTCAACTGCTTGCGCCCCTTCGGTGTGTCAAGTAAAATAAAAAATCAGCAGCTGAACGACCACTACGAAAGCCGTCGATCATTTGACAGCTAATGCTGCTCTAGTTATCTTAAGAGCTGGCAGTGTGCTATGGATTCCGTAACTTTGATGAACAAGGAAGTTATGGCCGTGGGCCGGTAAATGGAAGAATGGTTACCTTTTTTAGGGATCAGGTGTACCAAAGCGACCTTCTTATAACTTGGTACATCGCGCACAGAGTCGCGTTAAAACTAATGTCAAATCTGGAGCACAAAAATTGAGAACGACTCCCGTGCCCACTCGACTTATTGACATCCATTGTAAATAGTGCTCTGCGCTCTGAACTCTGCAGAAACTATTTCTGCCATACTCACACTTCACACCGCGGGATGGTCGGTGGCATTTCCAGGGTCATATAAAGTCGAGTTGAAAGTAAAAAGAGAGAGCTGGAGTTCGGTTGTTTCTTTCGCATCATGGGACAATGAGTCATCACTCCGGCGTAATGATGACTTCGTAATTTCCTTGGCGAGGGACCAGAACGTTCCTGTTCTCAAAGGCATATGGTCAAACTGAAAACAAATGTCCTTCCTGAGGAAGGTGTACACGTCTGCCCGCAGTATAAATGAATATTCCAGTTTATATTCCGGGTTACAGAGTGCGCCGGAGATGTCTGCATCGACGTGGATGCCGTTTAAGTTAGAATGTATTCCCCTAATATTGCATAAATCCACAACGAGGGAAAATTAGGCACCGAAAGTTTATTGCTCCGTTTGTCTATGGCATATTTAATTTTACAAGAAAATCGGCCTGCAAATTATGAGGAGGCAGAATTGTCCTCCGGGACTTTGACTAACCAAATGAAATGTATCAGCAATTCTTTGGAAAAATGACTGATTGCACTAGTGGAACAATTCAGAAACCCAGGTTTCTGGCTCGTCTCACTAGTTTGCGATAGGGTCGTCACATCCCTACGCTCTCTAAGGCTTCCGCGAATAATTAAAGCCAGAATTTTTAGTAACAAAAATGCCAATTCTTATCAGTATAAGTATTAAATCCAGTATTTCTATTGTATATTGGAATCCTGTGGCACGCGCAGCGTATCACACTCGGAGCCCGTTAATCTACTGTTTGGCAAATTAATGTCTATGTCTAACAAAGCCCTTGAAATCCATTGCTGTCAGTCAGTTACTCCCCGTTGTTAGCAAATGCGTTATTCCATTACAAACTAATACAGTTTATGATAATATTAACTCCACGGTTCGTGATTTTGATAACGGACACTGGACTTAAAAACGGAGACCTTAAATAATATGACGGCCGACTTGCCTTTGCTAACGCAAACGATGTTTTTTACACGGTGTCGGGGCAGGCTTAGTCAACAATAATTACTTAACTATTATAAAATTACTGAAATTATTAAATAAGTCCTTTTCAGAAGAAAAAGTTCTACATGTTGATAAATTTACAATGTTCCCCTGTGTTCATGCCGCCAGTTCCAACAACAAGCCAAAGCCCTTACCATGATAAGTTTACGGCGCTATACTCGCGATATATATTCTACACTCTAATACCCGAACGTAATCTGTAGCAACTGATTAGATATTGTATTTAACAATTTTTGTATCAAGTTCAGAAAAGAAGAGTGAAAAGAGACGGCACAGCACTATTACAGTCGGTGGTTTTGGCAACGTCTATGTCTTCTTATCAAGAAGTCCACTTTCTCTAATGCGCTCCATTCCATTTTCCGTTCCATTAAATATGTAATACGATCGTCTTTCTTCTTCTACTTTCTTTTTTAATCACATTTACTGTGAATTAGTTCCGGAGCGATAAATATATCTTGCTACGTTTATTTTTCTGTAAAAAAAATATCTAGCTACGCTTAGCCATCCAGATACTAATAAGTTAACGATAAAATACTTATATTATGTAAGTATGTATCTTTTTTATGCCAAAACAGCTGAACCCATTTTATTGAGTTTAGCAAAAACAACCTATTACAAAATACTTTTCACCTGTATATATTATTGTATTCCTGCAGGAAAGATAAATAATTCTGATATGCGGAAGGTTCCGTGGGCAATATCTACTAGATATCTACTATATATGTTTAAAACCTTTGCCCGATAACAGCGATGCGTGTTGATAAATGACATTTTTACTGCACCTTAAACGCGAGGGTTATTAACGTGTAACGTTGTTTTTACTAGCAAATTGAAATAACACATTTTTCTTTTCGTTGCCTGTCCTTTGAATCAAGCCCGGGACCTCATCAACTCAACTTCAACACCGGAACGTTACACCACAAAATCAATTTAATAAGCTTAAGCTTCATAGTATAGTGAAGAACAATTGTTCTTTTCTCCTTTGCAGAATACGCCATCTTCCTTCCTGTCAAGCAGCTCGTAAGAGGCGAACATAAGCTTACCGTCACTAACACCGTGACATCAAGTAGGTGGTAGAGTTTCGCAGCGACTCACCCGGATTGGTACCACCGCCTTACCTATTCCTGCCGCCATAACGTCATGACGTGTTCCGGTATGGAGGGTAAGGTAGCCGGTAAACTTACTTTTGCTCGAGGCCTAACATCTCGGCCTCAGGTTGACAACGCACCATTACCACCTTTGGTGTCTAGGCAGTGTGAATTTCTTACCATCAGGAAATCTGTCTCCTTGTTTACCTTCCAATATCTTAAAAAAAATGTACGAATGCATACAGAGAGTATCGAATGCCGAATCTCACGATCGTTGCAGACCTTTCTGGCTTCCTCCACATTCTTTACCCTCTTTATACAAACACGCCAGTTTCGGAGACTTGAGGGCACCCTCGGAGAACACCCGAGCGATTTAATAGTGGAATGTCAACCTAGGTCTCCCCAGGTACCAACATCTACATATTACGCATTGTATATCTGTGTTGTCAATCATTCTTTGGCTATTATTTTCCATTGTACGAATGTTCAAGCATTTATTGAATGCCCAGATTGGTTATGAATTTTATAAACCAATTGCTGTCATAATACGAGTACAACGATCGTTTACCATACCCAAACAATATTCAAAACATATTTAGGCTTAGCTATGATTTATATGCACATTTGTTCTAACGTTATCAATAAAATTTGACTGCTGTAATAAAGGACTAAATTAGCCGGCTCGGGAAGTTTGTAATTTTAATTTCACACTTATATTTGATTATTACATTAATAGTTATCATAACAGTTGAAGCTGCGTATGTACTCGTACAACCCAATTAATGAAAGTCTCTCAAACACATTGATATAAAAAAGCCTTAAACATGCGATATCTCTTTCACACTATTGTATTGTGCTTATAACAATCGCGCATGGGCAGTCAATAATTTACGAAAAAGCAATTAAAAAAATAACAAATAGTTCAACATTTTAAATAGCACTTAGCATTTACTAAACATTTCTAGTTATAAATTGGAGTTTTAGATAAAACTGTTGGTCTTCATCATCAGCAGCCGGAGGACGTCCACTTCTTGACCTCTCCCAAAGAGCGCCTTATATCTAGCGACTCCCCGACTTTTGGTCTTATTTTCGCTAAAATTAAAAAACTAGTTATTCAATTATAATTATATTATGTTGCTTTTCGACGAGAAAATTAGATGTGTTGTACTTAAATAAATAGTAAATAAAATAATTTAAAAGCTTTTCGAAACCAAGGAAACGAAATGCCTACCTCTAGGTTTTGGAAGAGTAAATTTCATACAGGAATCAGTTTAGCAGAAATTACCAAATGGAACTAACTGAATCACTGGCAGCCAATGAAATATTTAGTTTACATTTTACAATATCATAATCATACAACACAAAGAGTAGAGAGAATGCGGTCGATTTTGAATATAATAATTCCCAAATTGTGAAATAGATTACCAAAATCTCTGTAATTCAAAACATATTTTTCTATTTTATCAAACGTCATAATATGAAAACTACTGAACTTATTGTGATTCTGTATTATTTGAAAGGGTATTTCATCAAATTGGAATATTAGGGGCGAATGTATAAGACAATATAAAATGATATAAAGAATGGAATTAAAGTCACGATTGCAAAGTAGACAAGGAATAAAAATGTACTGTTTTCCTTTGTTTTAAGTAAAAATGCGGACGTAATACCCGCAATAGTGAACCTAACTTGTTTATTTATTCGTTGCAAAACTGTTTGTAATGAAGTCGTAAGAGGACAAGGGGCGCCCCATGTCGCCTCAGGCCCTTACTATATTTGCCAGTTTATGTGGTCTGCAGCTACTGTTTTGTTCACAGTACGATTGCATTATCTTCTTTTTAATATAGCGCATGTATGGTCTAGCGGTCCAGGTGGATTTGGCTTCATGAGGTCCCGGGTTCGATCCTGGAGTCTGAGAACAAAAAGAAAATGTTTTTTTTTCCTAAATTCCTATTATCTAATAAAAAAAATAATGTTGTTGAGGATTGGATATGTGCCCGTTTGGCGGATAGGCTTGCCACTACCACATTGTGGGACTGTGTCTTCGGCTAGTCGTGGGTGCCCGGTTTGTGCATCTGCCTACCTCTTAGAAGATGTGGGCGTGAAGATAGTTTTTTTAATATGTGTAAGTTATGCGTCACCTTGTTTCTGCACGTATTTCTAAACTACTTATCCGATTGTAATCAAATTTGTACACCGTTTGCAATTTGATCCAATTTGAAAGATTACCTCTCAATTTATCGCTTAAAAAATATTATCTACCTTATTCCAATTCGGTCAGATACTTATGTAAAATATACAAATCTCAATACAATTTGTCTGCTAACTTCATTTAGAATTTAGGAAACCAAAAGATTTAGTTTACATTTGGATGAAGAAAAAAGCTGAATTTTCTGTAGCAAAACGAGTTTTGGTCGGCCAGTAGCCAGTACCTACTATTGATCGACATCTCGAAATAACACGATTGCCAGCTCAACTAAATATAAATTGGTTTGACGGTATGTGATGGAAATCTTCCTGATTTTTTTGAAAATGCTGTTTATTATTTATTAGCTGTATTCATTAAATACATTTTTTATCACATTGGCTATAATTTTCTTATATTAAATTTAATAAAAGCTCACAATTTTGAAAACTTAAAAAACATATTGTATAGTCTTTATTTTAAAAAGGGTTTTTCATTTATTTATTTATCAAAGAAATCACACTAAGGCATCACAACAAATCACAACAAGGTTTTCTTCCCTTCCAGGTTACGGGTGTTGTCGGTAGAGCTGAAATGCTGTCGTCGGTGTTTTTTCTTGGTGCTTTGCTCTGCTACGCTCGAGCAGCTAGTAGAAGACGCTACACAGGTAAACAATCTAAACTATATGACATAGTATATCTAATTTCATAGCTTAGAAAACATCTAAACAACTGTTATTGACAGAAAACAACATATTCTAAGAACTTATAGAGCCTTTACCATAAGTAAAATTGCGTTCGATATTATTTAAGTACAGAAATTTTTAGCGGTCTGAAAATGTACCTCTTCTGATCACCAGCAGAGGCGATAGCTAATGTGGCGCAGTAAACTCATAGTAAGGGCTCTGTTCACACGCAAAATAATATGTACACTATACACATTAAGTAATAGTGAGCGAGACAGAAGCATTGGCTTGACTCTGACGTTGTTATTAGTAGAAGTAAGGTTGCTTATTCTTGCGAGGAGGTAATAACGCAAAAGGAGACCGCGGAGAGGGTCAGAGAGAACGATGCCAACTCTGACCCGATCCGGCGCAGGCGGACCTAGAGGGCAAAGAGACGCCCGTCTTTTTAGCTCCACCGTAGTGTCGCTGTCGGGGAGAGTCGGGGGACTCTATCCGGCCAGCACGGCCTCGCACGTCTAAGGAGCAATTCCAATGGCCGGAGTCGCCCCTCTTACAGCGCAGGAGAAGGCCCGGTGAGGACCGGGCCGTAGCCGTCGGAGTGAGATGGCGAATGTCAACGCGACCCCATCTCGCTCCTAGCCGGGCGGCAAGAAGTTCATAGTGTGGTTTTTAGTCGGTTCGAGTCCGGCACAACATTACAAGTGAACGTAATTGTTCAAAAATAATTAATTGATTGCATTTTAATTAAAAATAATTGCAACCAAATTTGGATAGTCACCTTTGCGGATTTGTATTGGTTTAGTTATAAATATCGATAAAAAATATATTTTATTAATCAAACATATGAGCGTATAAATCACGCGGTCGGATCTCGTACTATCACATCACATCCTTCTCGGAACTGCGCTCTTTAAAACAACTTTTAAAATTGGTTCAAAAATGATTTAACATACATATATCGAAGTCAAACATATAACATTCTCCTTTTTTCGAAATCAATTTAAAATCTTTAGATAATCATTGAATCACATTTATATAACAGCTTCTCCGTTTCATATTAGTTATTGTAAAATGTTTAACGGTATCAATATAATATAGAATATAGATATTTTCTGGTCTAAGATTACAGGCAAAACCAATATTAGATACTTTCTCGAGATGTTTACTTTGTAAGTTGAATTTCGTTCAGCACAATTCCAAAGTATCCTAAATACACGCAAACTTTTCGATACTTGAACGGTCGCTAACTCAACATTATCGTACTATTGAAGCAGAATATATCTCCGCGCTTTGGATGAGCTAAGTGATTTAAGTTTATAATGTAAAAATACTTGTCACGACTTTGTCCACGTGTTCACGTTGTTAAATTACACTATACTAAACCTAACTTTTGCCTAAATATAAATTTGCAGGCCATCGCGAAGCTAAGATGAATTCCATCGTTATTAAAAAGGCTTGAATGTTAGTTTGTCTTGCAATTACACCATAATGGATAAAAGCCGATCGCAACAAAATTTGACTTGTTATCTTTTTTAATCGAATGCAAATGGAATATTGAAAAAATGACCATGGGTATAGTACTTACCCTAATTGACCGCATCTTTGGCCGAGGTGTTAGTGTACACGCCTAACTCCACGTTACCGCGAGGCTCGAGTTCGATTGCCGAGGGCAGCAGGAATTTGTGTGACAGACATAGATGTTCGTATTATAAATAATCAAATAGATGAACAACAAAAAAACCGGCGAAACCCTACCTATACCCTGTCCCCCTATAACCCTATACACGCAAATACGTACATGGCAAAATTAACTATCCTTCTAGACGCACAAACACACTGACTTTGGAAAAATACGTCTTATCTCAATTTATAGGTCGAATTCCATTAAGTGAAATATATCTAGTGTCCGATGTCCAGGACCACATTAACATATAAATGTCTCGTAAGCAGTAGGTACGCCGTTACATTCGACTCCCTAACCCCTTTGACTTTTGTTATATATTCGAATCCCATTTGACTTTTACTTAATACAGCCATAAGGTTCTTATTGTGTCGTTGGATCTCGCGTTATTCGGAGCCGTCGTTGCCCTGCGGTTAAGTGGGTGATAAGCCCTATCTTTAGAACTTTGAACCGAGCCCTCAGGAGAAGTAGTTTCAAATTAATGGATCCCGTAGTTTATGCTTTGCCTTGTCGGTCTATCTGAGCATATCTTTGATATACATTTGCTACAAAGTAATTTCTTCGTATAATGTTACTATGGAATTGTTTTCTTAAAATTGATATGTTATTTTTTAAAAGTATGATAATTGATTTTGTATGATAACGATGCAACATATAACAATTAGTTGCAAACAGTCAATACTCTCTATTGACCTCTCAGATATAAAAAAGGTGATGTTTCTGAATTTGTTATGCACTTATTCGTGTAAATAGTACGTCAACTATTGGGCGTGTTGGACCAATTAGTACGCGTGCTATGAAATGCACTCAGTCCTGTGACTTCATAAGGCTTTGTTGTTATAATCTACGTCAAACAGTACTAAGTAATATAATATTTACTTATTAAGTACATCTTATACATAAAGTATTACAAACGTCGTTACTAGACTGAAAATGTGTTATTGAAATATATTTGGTCGTCTGGTTGGTCCAGTGGCTAGCGTATACGCCTACGCCTAACTACATCGACTTATCGCGAGGCTCGGGTTAAATTCCCGACGGGCGCAGACATTTGTGTGATGAACATTTAGATGTCTGCATTTCCGGTGCTGGGTGTTTATTAAATTTATTCTAGTATCTATATAAGTATTTTTATGCATTCGTATCGTTGACTAACACCCATAACACAAGCATATAATTTGCTTACTTTCGGGTTAGATCTAATTTGTGTGAGTTGTCTAGGGATATTTATTATTATCTTTTATTTTCACTATTTCTTATTTTCTACGTTTAATATTTAACATAAAAAATAATATTAAAAATATAAACATAAAAAACAGGTTACTTATTATTATTATTTATTTGGAAACGCCACGTTAGGACTAGGAATGAGGGTGTCATTCAGCGTTTCCTTCGTCCATGGATTACGTCTAGCGGTAAAATATCGCCTTAGAATTTGTTGTATAGTATTAATAATCATGTATTATTTTTTTTATTTTTTGATAGATAGAGTAAATAAGTTGAAGCTTTCCTATTGTGTTAGCCAGTTACAAAAACAAATGTGAAACCCAACCACAGAGGTACTTAGTTCCATCGTCGCCACTTTTTAAACTAAAATTGTAATTGCAAAAAAAATGTTGTTTTAAATGTGTACACCACTCATACCTTTAGAATGTTACAACTGTTAAAATATTGTTTAATATTTCCAGACTGGCGATACTTGGCAGCTTGTACAGCATGCGTTGGGATCGCCATGTTGTGCAAAGAGCAAGGAATAACAGTAACAGCAGTGTGTGTCGTCTATGAACTTTTCGTCGCTCAAAGGGTATATATATACTTCTTTTAAATAACTCTTTTTCTGTAAAACCAAAATAGCTTCTAAGGAACAAACCTAGAATTACATATTTTATTAGTTATACAGCAACGTAGAAAAAATTTTCGTATTCAAAAATAGAAAATTCGTATAGTTCGTATTCATAATATTAGTATGGATATGATATTGAAGAAAACTGCCTTATGAATTTTTTGAAAAAAATCCTTATAATAATCAATTTATTATATAGAGGTTGTCTTCGCGTATGTAGTAGAGATTACTTATAACATTGTGATGGTTTTTGATATTTTTTATAATTTATCCGAGATATTGTATTAACGTATTGTCCAGTAATACTGTATTGATTAAATTTGCTTAAATAATTCAGCGCCGTGGTCCAAGCACGGGCCGGTCGTGGCTGGAGTACTGGGGGAAGGGCGGG
>NJDD01001955.1:138037-158500 GCA_002245505.1 Calephelis nemesis | reverse complement strand
ACGAGCACTACATCCGCCGGCACCTCGCCGTCGTGCGCGCGCGCCGTGCACACGCGCAAGAGTCCGACACCGACGCGCACACGCACGCGCACGAGGTGGAGGGTGAGGGAGAGGAGGTAAAGGCCCGCTGGAACTACATTCCGCAGCAGCCGCCCGACCCGCACGAGACCGACGGCTCATAGCGAACGGCCCTACACACCTAGACTGCTCTACTGCTCTACCGCTCTGGACCGGCTGAAACGGTGTGACATGTACTTCTCTACCTAAATTCACACTAATATCGTTTCATTAACATTCCTTGGTGGCACTCGATACAACTTCGTTACTGATATTTTCATAAAACTGAAACTTTCATTTCATGTACTAAACCGATCGGCTCTAGTATTATTGCCTATTTTCATATGAAATGAATGAATGTAACAGTATAATTGTTTGGTGCTGTTAGGTTTTTTATTGTGTTGGGTGTGTGTTAATAAAGGTCGACATCAAAACATATATTTTTGACTTATGATAACAGAATCTACTTACATTAAAACTACAATTATTGGACCTCATCTTTCAAATTTTAGTACAAGGTCACCAAGAAAGAGTGCTATGATTTATAGAAACTTCCATCATAAGAATATTATTCCCATCTTACAGTTTTTCCTCATTCCTGAGTTCCATGCTCTAAACAACACAAAAAACGATATTTTTTTATGAAAGAAATTAATAAAAAAAAATATAAACGAAAAAATCCAAGCTACGAAATGTTAACAAAAAAAACGACGGGTTGCACTTCGCTTGAATACTAACGTTGTGCATTTTTGATAATTTGGAATGGTTAGGGAATAATTTTGTACGAATTGCTTTAATTATCCGTATAAAAGTACTTTCATTTATGTGGTAGAATACAATATTCATTTATTGCGCTATCGTACACAAACATTCGCGCAAGCGCCCTGCGCCGTCTAAACAAAACAGCAGGCTCGGGCATACATTTTCGCCGCGCCGTAGAAAGAGAGGGGGATACTTCCTCTCCTACCTCCTCGAAATCACGTTTCCTGACAAGAGTTTTATAAGTTTTTACCCATTCCAAAAACATATAAGCAACGCCACTAAAGAAGTTTTCACTTCAAAAATAAATAGATTCTCGACATACTTAATTTCTGTATTATTATGAGACACTTTTTAGTGAAAAAAATAAAAAGATCTTAAGTTTCAAATAATATTACATTTGAAAATTTAGATTTTACAGCAAAACAAAAAAAAATTAAATCTCAGTGTCTCCAATAATAAAAATAATAATAATAATAATATAGAGTAATAAGAGAGTAGTATGTGTGCAGACATCTCTTTTCCCTACAAGGTACATAAAAGTAAAGTTTAAATCTAAGCATAATATAATCAAATAACATTTTACAGATGTTTTATTACTACAACTTCACTAAACCGCTTGATTAATGATGGAGTAAGTTTACAACTACGGGTTTTGGATCAACACGAAACTTTAAAATGCCCCTAGTATTGACGTGTCCCCTTTTACTAGCGGTAGCCTAGTCGCTGATTAAATAGTTGCCACCTTTTACAAAAAATGAGGCGCCTGTTTAACTACGCGCCGTCTAAAATTGACATCCAACCAATCACACGTGGGTGACGTAGCAGCATGTTATTGGTTCAGAATTTAATTTTAGACGGTGTTTAAAAAGAAATGTAATGAAACATTATTTTTTTTGTAAGACTGCTTATTTTAAAAAAAACATGTGTTTCGTAAGATAAATGAATTTTACCTTTCTACGCACTCACACACTCCCTTCTCAATATGAATTATTTATCATGCCAAATCAAATACGTCTTCATGAGTGCAAAAAATTTGAAAAGAGGTATGTTATGTGCGTTTTCTATAGACCGGAAACGCAGCTATTACTATAATTCTAAAGAACAAAGAAATCAAAATTATTTTCACGATGAATTCATATTATAAAAGAGTGCAGACAGCAAACCTCACAAAGTTCTCTCTGTCGGCAGTAATGTATAAAATGAATGGAAGCGTACATGTCGCACTGTTTCGGCCCACACACCGACACGTCGCCATTTCATTTCGTTTGCAGTTAATTCCATGCATTTGTGGTAAATTGAGTTTAATTACTGTATTATAAGGTACGGTATAAACATAGTATTTTAGTACTTGATCTCGTAGATATTGCATTTAGCTTGTACAGGATGTCCTAGGGTTATTAACTTCATACTATACTTTTATTAGTAATTTGTGTTTGTTAGTCTCGTTCTAACTTAAAAAATGCTGGACTGATTAAACCGTTTTTCCATTTTTCATCCAAAAAGAAGTTAATCAATTATAATGTGTTTTTTGGTGTTTTAAAACCTGTTTAAAATTTATTATGCGTCGTCGACGTACGTGAAAATGTGTGTATTGAAAATATTCGTTAATTTACCCCTGTGAAGTATCGAATAATTGTGCTTAATTTTTGTTCCATTATAAAATATATATTTTAAAAAAAATATGTTTCAATGTTGTCATATTTTTTTTTTAACTTTACCCCTGAAACAACAATAAAAGACGATTTTGTGTATGATTTTTACTTATGAGAAGAGCGTGAATAAGGCTCTATACATTAATCACAAGACCATTGGGTTTCGTCGGAACTGACCTATTTCCTCTTATGACCTTTTACGAGTTTTCTGCCAGGAAGACAATGGGTCTATTTTACAAAGCTGACCTGGACTATTACGGGGAGAGCTGTGTGTGTAATAGAAAGGAAAGAAAATATGGGGTGATTTTAACTTCAATACTTGCAAACCTTTCCTTTGCATGTGTTGCGATGTCGTAGCGTGTGCCTACACTACATGCCGCTTGCCTTATACACACATAAGAAAAATTGTCCTTACTTTTTCACACGCATTTGTATGGCAAAGTATTATATAAATACCCCGTCTATAATTTTTTTTTGTGTGTAAAGCACCTACGTATTTTCGTCGTTGCCTAACAAATGTAATGAAACTACCTATTCTTTATGAACGTATTGTTGTTAATGAAAGATATTTATTTTAATTTTATTGCAATTTTATTAAACTATCTGTAAAATGTCCTCATAAAGGTAGGTAAAAAGTAATTTTCATCCATGCTGCGTTTTAATATTTTTTCGTGGCTTAGTAACAGTAGTCTGTTAGTAGTCGTACATCTGTGAACAGATAAGAGCGTGCGTTGACCCCAAGCGTTGTAGCGATCATAAATATTTTTGAAGTGAAACTTCTTTATCGGGGTTGGAAAAAAAAATTGTGTAACGTTTTTTCGTTACGCGTCACATTTTTCCGTTACGCGCCATCTTTGTTCTTATCCCTACCACGCGTGATTCGAAGTATACTTTCTCCAGCGAAGTAGGGATTGGCAATAAACTTTATTTAACCAATTTCTGTAAAGTTGCATATAGTAAATTATTTTTTTAAAAATAACGTCATAAAGAAGTTTTACTTCTTCACTTCTTACGAGTGTACGCTAGTACACGCACACATTTTTTTTATTTCTTTTTCATAATAAATTTTTACTGCTACTAATTTGAGTATCTGTGAATAAATTGTGAGGTGAAACATTTCTCTGTCAGTAATGAATATAAATGTAGATTAATAATTTCACGCCACATCATTTAATTTGAAACTACATGTTTCGTCATTGTCATTATTTTTAATACAAGTAATTTAGTTTAGTTTTGACACTTTAACGTCTAACGAGACATAGCTACATCGTTCCTTTCCTTTATGTATATATTATTAACCAGTTTTTGGGACATCCTGTACTACGTGATATTAGTTTATGCTATTTTATGTTGGATATTATACATATTTTGTATAATGTGTAGAAGATGTTTGAACGAGCTTCGTCACTAGCCTGGTATACGGTTATTATGTGTAAACAGTCAAAATAGATTAGACATGACATAAATATTTAAGTCTTTACATCAATATTGTGTATTGAATCGTCTTGGAACTTCAGATTTAAGATGCCAAATGTTTTGTATAATAGATATTCCGTAGTTTATAATGAATGGTCTTTCTTTATTTTGTAAGCATAAATATTTTATCTCCTTGTCATAAAAAAAGTGTGCAGACGTAGAGTCTCATCTGTAGATTTTTCGTTTATTAAAATTTCTGTTTATAAAGGTGCTAAAAGTTTTTACTTCTTCAACTAGAATGCTGAAATAAACATGAAATGATTAGCTTAATAAGGCATTATTCCCTGCTTGCCGTTGATGTGTTCCAGTTCGGAGGATAAGGTATCCGGTTAACATAATTTTGCTCGAGGCCTAACATCCCGGCCTCATGCTGGCAACGCACCAGTACCATCTTTGGTGTATCTAGGCGGCGTGAATTTCTTAATACCTGAAAATCCGTCTGCTTGTTTACGTTCCAATATCATAAAAAAGCTACACATTTTTGAAATGGAATGAACTATATTAATTAAATACCATTTCTGTGGCCTTAAACCAGAGCTTTCAGTAGTCAAATTCCAATTTATGGGGCACATTAAAATTACAAAAACTGCTTCACTAAAGCAGTTCGCCAGTGGTCCCACACCCGTATTTGGTGTTTATAAAATTATCTTACCAATTAAAAATACGTCTGTTTCTCTCTCTGGTTTAGTTCCTTACATCCTGACTTGTAGAATAAGTATTAATAATTTATCGCCTCTGTGGACTGGCGGTACGGTGTTAGGCTTGCCTTCTGCTGAGGTCCTGCATTAATTACCTGGCTCGGGCAACACAAAAAATGTGTTTTTTTAAATTTCTTATAAAAACTACGTTGGCCAGGATTGGATATGTGCCCGGCAGGTGATAGGCTTACACTTGTAACATTGTGGGACTGTGTCTGCGCTTAGTAGTAGGTTTCCCTCTGCCTACCTCTTCAAGGATACCATCGTGAACATACTTTTATTTCAATAATTTCAGTAAACCGAGAACCACGCATTGTTATAGAATATTACATTTATAGTAAATTAAATTTGAAACCAAAAGCGGGATACATAATTATGTAAGTAACTTATATTTTGTTTCGTTATATAATAAAATGTTTAGCGACCATAATATACATTTTTGGCTTTAAAATTAGAGCCTAATATCGAATGTGAATTATTGTATATATTATTTATAAGTGCATGTATCGGTCTCACCAATCTGAAAGTTCCAAGACGAGAATCTTCTTTAGCAACGCTGATCATTTTTAGCGTTGAAATTAGTTGTGAACCCCGCACGAATAATGCAGTCCAAGATATACCTTAAAATTGTTTGTATTTTAGAATATTAACTGATGTCAATGTTGAAAATGTTGATAACATTGTTTTTATTGTGAACATGCGAACATTTTTCTTATAATATTATGTACCTACCTACGTTCAAGTATTATAATGCAAAATTGTCCCAAAAGTGATGTAGTGTTCAAGTGATTCGCACACAAGATATGCATGCCAGAGTGAAATGGGGCTCTTAGTCCCAATACCGCTCCGTTTTTAACACCGTTTAATCAAATAGATTGTACAGGCAAATCATAATATCGTATAATAGTAATAATAAAGGCAAATAAAATCGTTGCTTATTATGATTATTTGAAGATAGTCTGAACGTAAAAGGCTTAAGATCCCAGCCTCATGTTGGCCATTGGTCACCTTGAACAGTTTTGGTGTCTATTGGCAGCGTGTCTTCTTGCTTTCCGAAATCCTATAATTCTGAATAAGTCCTTTCTGATCCTCGGTCCAGAGGGGAGGTCTCGGTCCGGGCCACAGGACTACTACTCACCTATAATATCTATGGTGTCAATTGGCCACGGTCATCTTTTAACATCAGCAGAAAAAAGTGGGTTGTTCACTGTTTTATGCCATAAAAGAGTGTCTATAAGTTTCATTTTTTACAACTGTATCGCTAAGGGACATTTTCATCGATTCTTTGCTATTACTTCAATTAATTCTACTATTGTTAACTTCAGTTCATTCACTGTGAGTTTGACTGTATTTTCACAGCAATTACTTTACTAAAAAGGACAATAGATGTTATAACCAGGGTCCGTCTGTTATCGCACTATCATAGAAACTCATTCAAAATGAATTAGTTAAGTACCTCCTTGCCACTAAAATTATTTTCATATATAAAGTCAATGTTACGCAAGTGATCGACCGTTATTAGAATAATTATATGTAGATGTGAAAATGTAACGTTGTTAATGTTTTAAGATAAAAATGTAACTTTTGTAAAAACTGAATTTTTTACAATGTCTTGAAACATTTCTGAAGGAAAATCCTTCGTGAGTTTGAGATTCGTAAGGACCCCGAATATTATAAACTATTTGTCGTCAAAACATTTATTTTTATAAAATAAATGATGTTTCAAATTAAGTTGACCTTTTACTAAAATATTCTTTATCTGCTACCTACACCCGTCTGTTAACCTACCTGTTTCCTGAGCCCTTACCATGAGTTGTAGGTTCGTCGGGTTTACTATACCTACTCGCCTGAAAATTATCTGTATGAAAACTTTGAACAGTGCCTCTATTGGTGACTAAAAGAAAGAAGTTTTTAAAACATCAGTGACATAGATTTCGACACATAACATACCGAACGCAATATATACCAACTCATGGGAAAGGCTCTGTTGTGTAAATCCATTTAGTTCAAACTCAAACATTTTTAGATATTACTAACCAAGCCGACAAACTTCGTTCCGTCTAGCAGCTAATAACAGCGTATATGGGAAAAAAACATGGCTGGTTAATGGTTTTATAGTCTCGCCGCTAGAGGCGCCGTTGGACAGCGCGCTGTTAACTGCGAGCGCGCTTCAACAGCAGACAGCCAAAGAGTATTTAAATACTACGTAATAAGAGGCGGGACTTCCTATATACATAGCAAACCCGAATTTGAATTAAGTTTACTTGAAAAAGTGTAACCCGTACAATTTGAAAGTAAGGCTAAAGGCATTCAGATATAAGGCAACTAGTGTCATATGATTTGGGCGAATAAAAAACATAGCAAACTTATTTTTCTAATTTTTTGATATGAAAGTTGCGGCAAACTGCAGACAGCGGTGCACTGTGGTCTGTGTGACTAGATTAGTACCACGCGATCCGCTGCGGACGACTGAGACAGTCGGGTACATGAATTTCAATGCGAGTAGAGTACTGGCTGTTTACTTTGTTATGGAAAAGGAGGCAAAAGCGATAAGTTTTATAAATATTGTAATGATTTGGATTCTTAAACACATGGAAATAAACAACGGCTATGACTTATGTTACTTTATTATTAATCTAGCTTAACCCTATGCTCAAGATTTCTCAAAGGAACTCGTTCCATAAACTACAAAAATTTTACACATACTTACAACGGCATAGGTGTAAGTACGTGACAATTATTGTCCATAAAATATGTACCTGAAAATAGTTCCGAATTCGCACGGTAATGAATGCTCACTAGGTACTACACTCGGTATGTCGAACGGAGGGTATTTTTTAACACTTCAACAATAATTACAAATCACTTTTTAATTTCGGGAATAGCAAAATATTAAATGCTCATAAATCTCACTCCCGTAGATATATTAACATAATATAATGAATATAAGTTATTTAAGAAAATCCTTAACTAAAGCACATCTTGTAACCTAATAAATAATTCAATGTACTTAGGTAATTATGCTATTTGAGGTCGTTACTCCTTCAATTTTAGCCTGACACGGGAATCGAAACTCGAACTTGGTCAGCTTCATACAATTGTGGTACTGCAGCTATCGGCGTTATGAAAATAGTTGCTTTTGTAGTACAGCATATATTATGAAGTAAACTATATTAAATTATTTACAGTGACTAGATACCTATTCATCCGATTTAGGAAACTATTGGCTCCTTAAAAATAGGCATCTCCGTAGACTGAAAAAAAAACAATGAAAGATCAGAACGGTACCTACCAAATAACTACATATAGTTGTTTTAGTCTAAACTCTTTCCGACTTATTAATAAACATGGACTAACGTAGGAGTAAAATTAAGTTGATATTAGTCTGTATCACATTGTAATAAAGACTATAATACCTATATATAATAAGAGGTTGAACCTTGGTGTACTCTCCATGTTTATAAAAACGGTTTACTTTTATTCGTATTAAATTATGATATCCTAACCAAATATATTACACGAATTTAGAAACTACTAGACCAAGTTCAAGATACATAACCGCATATAATAAGTAAGTACCTATAATAAGGATTGCTCTAAGGTGTTCCTGCTGATGATTTTCACCTTCGGACATCGCGTTTTAGCATATGATAAAAAAACCCATTATTTTTATTCGTGGCGGTTAACTAACATGTGATTCTGAGAACATTTCGTGCCTCGTATAACAACTTTGTGGAAATAGATAGCAAATGTGGTTTTTCCAAACAGACTACTACTAAAGAACATTATTATTATTATTAATTGTATTTATTCTTTAATGTAAGTACAATATAAACACAAACATAAAATACAGAACAAAAATATTACAAAAAATGTACAAATGGCGATCTTATCGCTCAAAGCAATCTCTACCAGACAACCAGAGAAGACAGGAAATCGAATAATTACAAAATAAAATTAAAGGCAAGAACACAACAACTATGTACGTAACAAAACTAAAGAGAAAAATAAATGTTAGACATAGTTTAAACAAAAATAAATGAAATAAAATAAATCAATACAAAAAATAACTCTAACAGAGTATGAATATAAAAGCATTTTTAATTAGGTACAAAGTAATATTATTAATATACAAATACACAAATAATTACATAAGAATATACAAACATACACAAATACACATATGTATACATAAACATATATAGGCATACATGATAACACATATCCATGAATGAAATAAATAATAAGAAATGTGTATTTATTTGACAACAGCAGTAAGACAGTAGGTAACAAATAATTGCTATAAATGAAACTGAAAAAAATTAAATAAATTCCATGTAATAATTTTTATTAAGTTTTTTTAAACTCCACAAAGTCTCAGCCTTTCGAATATGGACAAGTCGTTCCACAATTTTACAGCAACTACAGCGAAAGAAGAAGCATAAAACTTGGTCTTATGAGGGGGTATTAATAAAGTCAAATTATCCCCAGAACGAATATTTAGGTTATGGGATCCAAGGAAATTAAAATATATCTTTCTTTGAGATAAACAGGGACCACTGGGTTTGTCTGTGCAGGAATGTTCATATGTGCACTTCAGTCTCAGACGAAATTCAGAGACGTGGTCATATTATCTTAAACCAAAAATGAACCTTAAGCAGAAATTTTGAAGACGCTCAAGTTTTTTAAGCAGACAATAATTTAAAACAGGATAACATACATCAACATAATCAATTAACAATAGTAAAAGAGTTTGACACAAAGCAATTATAGTGGAAATAGGTAAGAAGTTACGTAACCTCCTTAACGAGCCACACGAGCACCTAAACGAGCACTTCATTAATTTGGGAAGTCCATGAAAGGGTTTCATCCATACAGACACCCAAATTCTTAACTGATTTAGAAAAAGGAATAATTACTCCATTAAGTTTAACACTCGGAATATTTGCCCACACAGTTCTTGAGATTAGTGAAGAACTACCAACAATCATAACTTGAGATTTATGTGGATTCAATTGCAATCCAAAACTTGAAGCCCACTCAGATATATTAGCTAAGTCTTGGTTGATTTCGTTTATGGACATAGGCAAGTTATCAAGGGAAGATCGTGTGTATATTTGTAGATCAATATGCATACATGTGGTAACGGGACCTGATTCTGTTACAAAGAAAATTAATAAATAAAGCAAACAAAACAGGAGAAAGCACACCACCTTGAGACACGCCTACAGTAATAGCACACCAGGAGGATTGTTTTTTGTCCGTACTTACACGCTGCCGGCATCCTTGAAGATAACTACATAACCAGTCAATAACTGTTGGAGATAAGTTTAAAGACCGTAATACACCTAGGAGAATTTCAAAATCAACAGAGTTACATGCATTACTAAAGTCAAGTAACGCTAAGACTGTGATCTGTGTATTATCCATAGCATAGCGAATATCATCACACATTTTAGCCGTGCCATGACCGAGGCGAAAACCAGATTGAAGGAAAGAAAGAAAATTATTTATTTGCGGAATATGTGTGTAAATGAGATGTTATAAAAATATTTAAGTATATCAACATATTCTACCATATTTTGGTGTGAAAATATTTTAACATTTATAAAAAATATTATTTAATTAACTACATGTGCATTAACTTTTAAGTCAATCATTCAAATTTATAACCAATTTAATTATTTATTACCAAAAAATTTAAGGTTAACATTTAACATCATTTGAAAAGGATTAAGCAAATTATGGTTAAATGAGAATTCAATTGATGATATACAAGTTTTTCAAGTACTTTAGATAAAAATGATAAAATTGAGATAGGATGATAATCGGTAAAGGTAACAGGATTAGGTTTTTTAGGTAAAGGAATAACATACGCATTCTTCGAAATATCTGGAAAAGTGGAAGATGACAGAACATTTAAGGAAAGAACGTACCTAATTACTTACTATTTAAAGGTCGGCAACGCATTTGTGACAATCCTGATGGTGTGAAAGTCCGAAATCATGGCCTCCAGACACAGCTGGAGAGTGATCACAATCTAATATAAAAATGATTTACAATAAAGTATACAAAAGTCACTAAATTACCTTATCAAAATTAACGTCTTTCTTTCGTTACACATTTTGTTCTTTTTACCACCATAATGATAAAAACACATGCCATTCTAGACTTGCCCCACAAGTAAATATGTAAGTACCTACTTAATAATCATAATCAGTATTAAACGCGGGCGCTCTAACATCGAGGGGCGAGACTGGTGATAATCTTAGTGTTGCGGATGTCGGTGAACAGCGGAGAGATCAGGTGGTGTAGTAAGTACCTACTATAAATAAGTATGGTCTATGTGAAATAAACCAATTTCTATTTGAATAACCCAACACATTAGTACACTTACCTACTTACGGCCAATGTTAATAATGTATCTCAATCTAATGGATTTCAAGCAATCTAGATAGCTGCGTATCCGACGGCCTATCCCATACCTAATTGCCATATTTATCCAGTCCACAGATATGTTATTGGCAAGCGATAACATAAAAATGGATCAAAATATCAATCTTGGACAGCGAGTTTTAGATTAGGATTGATTATTAATATTGGCCGTTAGTGTAACTCTTGTATCAACACTTCTACAAAAATAGACGTCTACTCAGGGTTTGGTCACACCGAGCTGCAGGTGGCTGCGTGGCACGGATGTATCAGCAGACGTGTCCGGTATTATTGCTGAGTATTATTTTAAGAGCCCGTGTGTTCATATCCATGGTTGTCAGCCGTGTTTAATGAATTCTATAATTCTATTAGGCTTGGGTTCTATAATTTCAATTAAAATTTACTCGTTTTCCCTAGTTAGCTTAGGGTTTTTAACAAGAACACGGGTCTCATAATAATTGTAAGAGACAACCGTGGCCTTTAGACACCATAGATGTTACTGGCGCGTCGCCGTCCTGCGGCCGAGATGTTAGGTTTATTTTACAAGGCTACCTGTAAAATAAGCCTCACATGGCGGAAAAATGACTAAGTAATTATGGGAGCAGGAATATGTAAGGCGATGGATCCTCGTACGAGCTGCCTTGCAGAAAGACAGATGGTCTATTTCTACTCAGCGGAACCCGAGTAAAACGGGGAAAAATTAAAGATATTTAAAATGAAATAAATAAATAATTTGTAAACTAGTTTTAATTTAATCAAAATATTATACAAATTAGTGTTTTAACAAAACGGCACATTTCATTTGCGTTTGTAGCAAAAAATTAGCAGTCTTTTATCCTTGTAGGTCCTCTGTTGTCCTGCTTCGACTTTTGTCTCTGACACTGCCTGCCTTAGCGGTCACCGATTCGAATCGTTTAAAGTTTATTTCTTGCACGTGAGATTTATTAACGAACCAGGCGTTCAATACTTTAAGTAAACAACGCGCAAGACAAATGCAACCTGTCAAGGAACGATTAATATCAGCAACGCAGCAAACGTCTGATGTCGGACATATTTTTAAAATATTCTGAACTATCAACGTGATTTGTTCCGCAAATATTTTGCAGTACATATATAAACGACATTCGCTTGAACACTTTTTCTTTAGTTAAACCGCTTTTCAAGTTTATTTTAAATGGTTGAACATTAATAGTCAGGTCAGAACTGATCACAAGTCGGCGCAGGCTTCAAGGGCTCGAGACAAGGACATTACGCTACAAATATTTACACAACTTAGTTCTACACTTAGGTACTATCACGATGTATTTCAATCTATATTTACAAGGAAATTCCAAAATAAGCCATGTCATTGGAACGATAAACGACACACACCAACTTAAAAACCAACAAATTATATTTTCTAGAATATAATTTATCTAGGTAACTATGTACAAATATAACAAGCTTCGGTCCACACATCATTTTTAGGGCAAAAAGGACAAAAGTCAATCTACTTGAAATAGGTTTTTTTTAATAAAAATAACCAGTGTAGTATGTTTTATTGTAGTTGTTAATTTTTTAGTTTATATTATAAAACTATTTGTATTACGTATATGCGTAATTTAATTTCAAATAATTGTTTAAACATGATGTAGTTACAAATTATTCAGACATCTATTATTTTTGTAAACAATGATAACAATGTTAGGAATGCAATGTCAGCGTTTTATAAAATAAAGTCAATAATTAAATCCGCTTTGTCCAAATATAAAATATCGTGTGGACCGACCTTTTTTTATTACACAACACTATAGTAAATTTATCCTAGGGATTTAAAATTCCTTGTTCAGTTTCATCTATTGCCACTGATTGAAACATAAGGCCACAATCTTTTTAGTTTAAATGTGGGTAGAATGTTATTTCGACAAATAGGTACGACTATTGATTTAGAGCACTATTCTTACATTATGAGAGAACACAAGATCAGTATTCTCCTACAACAATCCACGATGAACTCCTTAGATGCGTACATACTGCATGTTAAGTATTTTTTAATAAATCTTAAATATTCAACAACATAATAAATGAATAAATTTACAAAAAAAAATCAATATAATTATTAAAAAATATATTCTATGACAATTTTAACCTCAAAAAATGTAACTAGGACAACAATCACGTTTTTTGTAGGTAAATATATAAGCACAATAACAAAATAACTCATTCATTTTTTACAAACTTTACATAAGTACTTTATTGGCCAAGCGCAGTTCATTAAATAATGTAGATTATATTTCAACAAAACAACTTACCTACATGTCAAACATTTTTTATGAACTCAATCCTAAAAGTCCTAAAACAAATGATAAGTTAAATTCTCTCGAACAACGCATCTTTAGACCAAATCACACATTAAATTAGCCTCTTGCATGCAACCTTCACGTGGAAAAAATCACATCTAAAATCTACATTATTTTAATGTCGAATATAAAGTAACAGTTTATAAAACAGCTAGAAATTGTATGTTTTGCACACGACTCAATAAAATATCTCAAGCAATGGAGTCATTTTCTTAACATAGAATCTTGTATGGTGTGATTTAAAGTTGAAATACTAAATATTCAATCATTAAATAAAATAAGTAAGGTGAGTAATCTTTTGAAAATATTTATATTTTTGTTATACGACAAAACAATGAACAAAAACATTACTTATCATGGCAAGATGCATTCTACAGATATCTTCCTATCGGAGTCGGTTTATTACAGTTATCTCTTACCATATGGAGAGCCGTGACCATACTTAATATTAAAACTAGAGTCCGAACGAAACTGATTTTCTGACCGAAACCGAAAATGAAACCGAAAGATCGGTCGTGCCTTCAGTTTCGGCCGAAACCGAAACTCACGTGACCTTATATAAAATACCGTCAAATACCCAAATATTGGTGCATTTTTAAAAATTTTCTACATTTATCCATAGGTCGCTGGTTCAGATCCGGCTCGAAGGACCATAAAGAATGTAGGGGCTTTCGCAAGCTGCCTACAGACTTTTGATGATGATGATTAATTTTAAGAAATTAAATAAAAATGAAAAAGATTTTAAACTTGTAAATAATTATATAATTACGGACTGATATTGATTACATTTAAAACTATGATTAAATTATATAAAAAAACAATTGATTATTATTGATTAAATGATTGGTGACAACCCACGACGGTTAAATTATTTGATTGATTGTTTGATTGATGATTTGATACTGAGTCCGCCTGACGCAAGAGTCTGATACGAACTAATGATATCTTTGGTAATGATGCGAGCCGCCGCTTGCAGCCGCACAGTGAAAACCTGCTGAAGCTGCACTATGCTTAAGCATATTATGATAAATGTACGTGCTGAGCTCGTACAGTTTAGGTATATTAAACAAAAAACTGTATTTTTATCTTGTTACAATAATGTAATTTAAAGATATACTGCTATCTTATTTTTTAGCTCTCATTCAAAACATAACCTCCGCTGAATGTTTGTTGTGTGGGGCGGTAACGCACTGACTAAGTTCTGTTGCTACGGAGGTAACCGACCGAAGCCGAAAGCCGCACGATGATTTCCGAACAAGACTGCCATCAGGGTCCGCCCGTATTGCGCGCGAGACAAACTTTCTAAACAGTTTCGGTTTCGGCAAAAGTTTCGGTTAATTTTTGCCGAAAACGAAACTGTCACCGAAATCGAAAGTTCGGTCGGACACTAATTAAAACCTACTGAACTAAGACAAACTCCAAGCGGTGAATTTACAAATATTTGGCTTTTACATGGGAAAAATTTCCCAATTTTTGGAAAATGTATGGTCAGCTATTTGCACAACACTGTTGAAATGGCGTTTTTTATTATTCATTTTCAAATTATTAAGAAAATCGTCTGATGATTCAGACATACTTCTAAATTCTATGAGATACCTATCACATATCTGTCACTATTTGGTGATGTTTAAAGAATAGCACTCCTGAAATGAAAAGTTACTTGTAGCGAAACGAGAATGAACAGTCTAAGGCCTAAGCCATAGCGTCTTACTACAAAAAATATGCAACACTGGGCTGGGGAAATTAATATGATAAATCTTATCTTCAAATTTGTACTTTCAATCTCGTAACACTGCGCCGACTTATATATATAATATGGAGTATTTCTTTACTTCTCAACGAAATTCATAACCAAAAACAAATTTTTCAGACGAGAACACTCTGACAAATGGGCCGTGTTTCGCGAAAACCGAATGCAACGAGAAATACCAGCTTTATTGCTATAAAAAAATTACATAGAAAAACACCAACAAACCTACATGTCTTATTTTATGATATTACTACCAATTGACTATCCACACGATCTTTATAAGGTCTATAGTAAGATTTACAAGGTGCCGGCTCTCCGGATGGTGGGAGATGGTGTAGCGGTACACTGTGGCCGGGAGTTTCGTACTTACCCCACCGGTACACCGGTACACCGGTACATACACATCGACCGGCTATTCTATGGCGGCGCTGCTGTTAACACAATCCTGGTAGGTATCTCAACAATCGCACAATTTAGCATTCGGTACCGTACCAAAGCTATTTCTTTACGCATGCATTTTTTAACATTAAAGACACGAAACAGGCAGACAGGCTGGCCACGCTCCTACCCACTCTCTCACACCTGGGAATCCGGTTAAAATTAATGCTTATTTATGATATAAAAAAGTTACAAATAAAAACAAAACTGTTTTATAAACGTTAACTTACAATAGTAAATTACTTTAACAATTGCAATAGCCTGTCATCACAAGTAATGACATTTTTCTCTTGCCGTTTTATTAGTAAACATAGACCGAAGTGAGTGTTTAGTCGATATTATATAAAACTGTAAGTAAATACTAGTGTACCTAACTGTAAAGACTGTTATACCAGTTCAACCTTGGAATACTTTCACCCATGTTTATTATTAAAACCGTTAGGTTTGGGTCGGACTTTAGTGGCCAATATTAATGGTGCTGTTGCATAACATAAAGCAGTCACGGTCACTCTAAAGGCAACAGACTAACGGACATGGCAACAATCGGGTCAATTATTTTTTTTAATATTATAGGAAGGCAAACAAGCAGACGGATTTCCAGATGGTAAGAAATTCACGCCGCCTAGAGACACCAAAGATGGTAATGGTGCGTTGCCAACCTGAGGTCAGGGTGTTAGGCCTTAAGCAAAAGTAAGTTTACCGGCTACCTTACCCTCCGAACCGGAACACGTCATGACGTTATGGGGGCAGGAATAGGTAAGACGCGAGTCGTTGCGAAACTCTACCACTTAGTCAGATGTCACAGTGTTAGTGATGTTAAGCCTATGCTCGCCTTTTACGAGCTGCCTGGCAAGAAAGGCAGATGGTCTATTGTGCAAAGGAGCCCGGACCAACATGGGGGAAAAATTTAGAGAAAATCTCTATTTAAATCCAAATAAAATTATTTAATTTGCAATTTCCCGCCAAAAATGTATCCGTATTATGGCGTGACAAAACAAGCAAAATAGTGCGCTATGAATGAATTGGACTTACGGGAAGCTAAAACTCCCAAATGTATCCAGCTCCACACAACACACATCACTTAACTATTTTATAAGCCCTTACAATACACATAGTACTCAAAACTCAACCTACGTTTCGTTTTAACCGAAGCATCATCAGGAGAATAGTTACGGAAATTTCATTTGGATTTAAGTATGGATTTTCGCAAAGTAAAACGCCTTCTTCTATCAAAATCCCTATTGTCACCCCTAAAATGAATTTCTCGTGTCGTCAACTCAAAACTCAATCGTTCATTTGGTTTCCTAAACCAAATGAACGATTGTATTTTACAAGATTGATAAAGCCGACATTGACAATGACCGCGTTACGTACTCGAAACTCGAGTACAAATGAAAAGATTAATTTGTATGCACACCGACTCTTTCGTGTTCCGGTAAGCAGGAATTACTAAAGAAGCTTCAACCTTTTATCAGGTTGTCAACGCGTCTTTGCAGTTTTTGAGGTATTATCACGAAATCTGCTTGCTTATTTGCCTACCAATCTCAAGAAAACATACGTTTACGAACATTTTCGTAACGATCGCTTGCGTAACAACTTAATATTAAGAGTGCTAGACGCTCTTCACCTTAAACAAAATTGTCAGATCTCTACATTGAAATACAAAAATATAATTTCTAATTGTTTTCCTCCACTTCTAATTTTTGTAATAAATTATTCCTTATAAATTTGTTACACCCGCTTGATACTATCAAGATTCATTGTTCTATGGACAAAGATATATTTTTTGCAGGTTAGCTGTACATTAGTCTAGAGATAGGTCGCCTACACGTCTACTGGAGCCTATACTACACATTTGTACTCCACTTCCCCTTCGTACTCCCCGACGTCCTCTTCAATGTCAGGCCGTACTTGCTGCTGTTGTACGAGGGCTAAAGGGCCTTTCTTGTATGCTGTCATTTCCTATAGCAAAAAAATACATATTAAATTTCTTGAAAATTATTTTATACAACACTGCATTGAAGGTTTCAATAAGCCAGTCACACAGATGCAAAAGTTTCGCAAGTTGCGTTTCGCATTACAAAAAAAACTAGGCATACACATACAATAAAGTAAGTAGCTGTAATAGTTAATAATGCACTAAAGTTTCGCAGACGTTTTGCGATAGTTGATCATTGCCGCCAACCACGTCCAAGGTTTCCCATGTGGCGTGGACAGTGTAACTACTGTCTCTGTCAGCACGTTCTAAAAAATGTGTCAAATAATGGCGGGACACAGCTATCTTACTCCCTCTCCTTGCAGTTTCACTTTTTCTTGAAATGAAGCTGTGAGACGTTACGTTTGCTACTACGCAGCCCACATCTTTACAGATCTTGCAATTTCACACGGTATAAAGCACGTTTTGTTGAAAAAAAATGCAATACTAAAATAAATACTGTTACATTTTCAAATATTAAAAAAAACACACTATCTAATATTTTAAGAAAATTCGAAAATGAACCAAAAAATACACAGTGACAATCTAGCTTTGGTTTGAGAAAAAGAGAAACTGCAAAGCCATTATTTAACACTTAATTATTTATCCTTTATAGTCGCAACCTAATAGTAGAAGACACGTTGCAAATTAAAAAAAAATACTTAAATAGTAACACCACGAAGGTATATATTAGAAATTGTATGCATCGATATTATATCGTTCATAAGTTCCCTCCCGAAACTGTGCGCGGACTGTCAGTTATCTAATTTTTATGTTTAGATAACCCATTAATAAAAATAAATACGTCAAAACCCCGACTTTACGCGCCTTGTCCTGGTCGCTGAGCGCCTCGTACTTGGACTTGAGGATGGCGTGTGTAGGGTGTATATACTGACCCGGTCGTACCGCGCCTTGTCCTGGTCGCTGAGCGCCTCGTACTTGACTTGAGGATGGCGTGTGTAGGGTGTATATACTGACCCGGTCGTACCGCGCCTTGTCCTGGTCGCTGAGCGCCTCGTACTTGTACTTGAGGATGGCGTGTGTAGGGTGTATATACTGACCCGGTCGTACCGCGCCTTGTCCTCGTCGCTGAGCGCCTCGTACTTGACTTGAGGATGGCGTGTGTAGGGTGTATATACTGACCCGGTCGTACCGCGCCTTGTCCTGGTCGCTGAGTGCCTCGTACTTCGACTTGAGGGTGGCGTGTGTAGGGTGTATATACTGACCCGGTCGTACCGCGCCTTGTCCTGGTCGCTGAGCGCCTCGTACTTGACTTGAGGATGGCGTGTGTAGGGTGTATATACTGACCCGGTCGTACCGCGCCTTGTCCTGGTCGCTGAGTGCCTCGTACTTGGACTTGAGGATGGCGTGTGTAGGGTGTATATACTGACCCGGTCGTACCGCGCCTTGTCCTGGTCGCTGAGTGCCTCGTACTTGGACTTGAGGATGGCGTCGGCGGCGGCCCAGCGGCGGCCGAGCTCCTTGGCGATGTCCCCCATCGTGTACTCGGGGTTGCTCGCCTTCACCTTCGCGCGCTCGTCGTTACAGAACCAGAAGAAAGCCGATCTGTTGAACACCGAAACGTCATTCATATTTTCATACTTTTATATATTCAAAAGAAAACGATAGATTTCCTTTGGAATTCGATGATAAACATAAAATATTATTTTAACCGAGGACCTATACGATCGGTGTAACGATTTAAATATTATAGCAAAACTGCAAACAAAATACATACACATTTTTACACAAAGTCCCTTACTAGGTAAGCAGAGAGTATTGTGTGCTAAATGTTACGAACCTTGCGTACATTTGCAATGTATATCTGTTTTGACAATATTTTATTCTGTCGTTCTTTCTAGATGACTAACCCAATGTACCATGCCCTTTCTCATTTATACAACACATTCTTTTAATCCTCACTCTATCTCGGATCTCACTCTTGCAAATGCGGTCACCGGACTTAACACTACAGATTTTTCAAAGCGCTAAAAATTTCGACGGCATTTTTCTTATTTTTAAACTTTTTCTGATATACCCAAGTCATGCTTCCACATAACAACGTTAAGCAAAGAATTATAAAGGACTCGAAATTTCGTTTTGAAATAGTTTAGCGCTCCGCTCACATTATTCTCTTCACACACCCTCATCCACGCTGTACGTTGGGAGATAAAACCCCCTGGCAAAACCTTGCTAAAAGCACTACCAAAATGTATTATTACATTCACTTGATTCAGCACTATAGCGTCAGCTAAATCTCTTAAATTCGTTCTGGCTATGTTTCTTTCAAATACCATTACTTTAGTTTTTTTCATATTAAAGTGTGGTTAACTTTCTCTTTTATTTACACACCTTCCATAACAGCTATGACAATGCTTAATTTTAGTATGGCCAAAAAAACAGCATCATCTGCATTGAGCCGGCTGTTCACTTCATAGTCACCCCATACGCATTTACCCAAATTCGAGATAAATAAGTGAGCTGAGAACACAGAACACTGTTGCCGTCCACCTTCACCCATGCGTTCAAATTTCCTCAATGAACCATTTCAAATGCTCTTTCTAAATTCACAATAGCACAGAATATCGTCTGACCATCAGACAGATTCTCCTCTCCGATGTTGCAGAGCAAAAAAGCACTTGATCCATGCATCCTCTTTCAGACTTGAAATAGCTTTAATAAGCCTCCCAAAATATTTTTTTATGAAAGATGAGGCAAACGAGCGAACGTTTAGACCGACGGTAAGTTCCCGCTGGCGAACGACTACGACGCCAGAGCTCTCGCGTAGTGCTTGCGTACCGCGTAGTTGGTCCACATGAGAGAAGCTACGGAACGGAGAGCTACGGTAAATATGCGCGCGCGCATATTTACCGCGCGCGCGTGC
>NJDD01001955.1:94917-138019 GCA_002245505.1 Calephelis nemesis | reverse complement strand
GTGTGTGTGTGTGTGTGTGTGTGTGTGTGTGTGTGTGTGTGTGTGTGAGTGAGTACGGTCTCACCGATCGCTGTTGCTGATCACAGAAAAAGTGTAATAGAAAGAAAGCTTTGATGTAAAAATGAGAAAGGTCATGCTCGCTGGTTCAGTCAGTTCAGTCGGAATGAAATATTGACAAAACAGATATTATTCAATGCGAATGAGGAAGGATGTGGATACCTGGAGAGACCTAAGTAATAATTTCAAAGCTGAGTCACTCGGTAATTATCCGAAGGTGGTTTCAAGACTCCACGAAACCGGCGTGTTTGTATGAAAAGAGTAACGAATGTGGAGGAAGCTAGGCAGATCTGTGCGCGTGTGTGCAAAATTTGTGACACTTGGTACTCGATGCTCTCGGCCTATCCTATGAGGTGTTTAACGTGAAAAGATACATGTAGATAAAAAGACGTAAGAAAGTCATGACCATAACTCACAGCGATCGTTTGGGCGCGTTCGGATCTTTAACGTGTTGCCGTTTCCTTCCTCTAGTCTTTACATCTTTGGGTGGAACATAGTTCTGCATTTCCAAGTCGTATCTTTTCTTATCCTGGTCAGCCATTTCATGGAATCTTTCTTTTTCTTTTTCTGACATTATCTGTTGAAAATATTCTAAATTCATATTCACATATGTAATGAAAAGCACGAAAGTGGTGATTAATTCAGAAAATACGAGTAGTTGCTTCTTTGCGCGTATCTTTAATTTTAAGATTATTCATGCGAGCTCCTTGAAAGCTAAATCAAAGGTTAAGCTAAAAGTAGATATAAGTAAAGGATATGTCTAGATTGCTTCAAATATATCTCTAGAGACACAATCATTTATTGATATTGGCTGTAAGCAAATAATTTTTAATATTGCAACATCTCCGGTTGCAAAAATCTATACAATATATGAAATCTAACAAAAACAAAAATTACAACAAAATCAGTACCTACCTAACTTCCTTATTCTGAAAATGATTTTTGTCCTACGAAATCTTTAATGTAAGTTATCATATTTTGCAATGTTGGTATCATGAAATCACAAATTAAATCATGTTCTTTGTTAAAAAAAATTGTAATCATGGCGAAAAACATTCTACAGAAAATAGTAAAATTCTGGTGTTGATTATTAAACACGTAATCAAAAAATCTACTTTTATTTATTATCTTCATGCAGTCATGTACCAGTAAATCTGGTCATAATAATATAATATTTCGAAAGTGGAAATTTATTAGTAGGTACTGAGCTGTGGGGTTATTTTTATCGAAAAAAAAAAGCACATCACTAACGTTTGTCGTAAATAATTGTCGTCATGTCCCATCACTATCCAATGTCAATTATGACAGCTTGTTGTAATAAAGTGCAACCAATAAACAACAACTTCCTTACGACTTACGAGGGAAAACGCAAATATTTTGACAACATAAAACGTATTTCAGACCCAATTGGCGGAAACGTTTAAAAGGACTAGCGCGTTTTTTAGTATTGCCTTTAATCTCGCAGATAAGAGGTAAAAAGTGGAAAAAACTGAACAATGAAACTGGTTAAGTGACAAGTACATTACATATATGTGTTATAAACATAATATGTTATAATTTTATAAAACTAAAACAGTGTAAGACAAAAGCAAGAAGCTGAAATTTTCAATGTTTTGTGTAGGTTATTAAATACAAAGTTTTGGTTGAAAAATAAAGATGATTGGCACAACAGACAATGTATGGGACTGGGTGAGGGAGACGATTTATTGAAGGCTAACTATGAATACATGATAAAAAAAATTTGGCACATTGTTGAAATAGATTTGGATGGATACCTGTTAGGACAAAAATTAACATTAGCTTTCACTTGTAGAAATATAACTGAAAGTACAAGCAATCATAGAAAAAATATGGAGTTAAACAAAATGTCTTGAACAACAAAACTGCCTCAAGACAAAGAAAAAAACAAAAGGCGTAAAACACACATTCGACAAATTATAAATAAAAAAGAACATTTTTATAATTTATGTTTATTTAATTATTTATCTTATCTAAGGCAGAAATTTCATATTATAACTATATTTCATATGATAACTTTG
The DNA here is from genome assembly GCA_002245505.1 of Calephelis nemesis. Taxonomy (NCBI): domain Eukaryota; kingdom Metazoa; phylum Arthropoda; class Insecta; order Lepidoptera; family Riodinidae; genus Calephelis; species Calephelis nemesis. Next base: position 135,923 of record NJDD01001955.1, on the reverse strand, counting down.
GCAATGGTTAGCCCTTCTCAAGAAGAAAATCTTATTTAAAAAAGGATTTCTTTCCGATATTTTTTTGATTATATTGCTACCTACTTTACTTACTTATTGTTGTAGTTTTCAAACTTAAAATTAGATTACACTATCAGGCATCGCAAGATAAATTTTCTAACGATTTTTGATGGTCGTTATTGATAATTTCTCGAGTTATAGCGCACGTGCCGTACGGTGCGTGGCGGTGGTGTGCACTACAGCACGTCGTCAGTTTTCGTTTTTAGCAATAGTGATTTTGGTATATATTATTTGTACATATTATATTGTATTTTTTTATGTTAAGACCAATATTTTGACAATTTCAACCAAGTTTTGAAGTGCCTGAGTTCTAGATAGTACCACAGTTATTTTATGTTTTACTGCGCCAAGTCAAAAACATAAGTAACAAAAACAAATGCGCGTTTTCTGCGTGAATTTTGTCAATTTCTAGTAGAAGTCTTTTTAAAAAAAAAAGAAAATATGAATGAAAAATTCAAACTGTGGCTTACTAATAATATCCACGGTGCGCCGCGCGACTGTGAGTGTCTACAAGTGATATGATGACAAACAAATAAAACAATCATATTAAAATTTTCAGATCTCAAAATGTCAAAGAGAAAATGCATTTTTTCAGAATAATTGTTAACAAAAGAATATGAAATGTTTAAGCCAACAGCAGAACCGTCGGAAGTGAAGTGTGAGCTTTGCGACCAGTTAATGTCAATAGTCAATAAGGGAAATAAGACCTTCTAAAGCATTCAAACACTGAAAAACACCGTAAGAATATTAGGGCCGTAGGGTGTTCGTCAAAAATAGATAATTTTGTAACAGCAAAATCGGGACCAAAAAGGGAAGTGCAAGCGCGGCTGAGGCTATTTTAGTTTTTCACACGGTAAAGCACAATCTGACATTTAATTCATGAGACTGTACAGTACCACTTAAAAAATGCCTTTATGTTGATTCAAACATTGCGAAAGACGTAATCTACGCGAGAACCAAGGCAGAAGAAATTTTGAATAATGTACTTGCGGCATATGTTTTAAAAAATATATTGAAGGATTTGTCTGATATAAAATACATAAGCGCTTCCACTGACGCAAGCAATCATAGTGCTATTAAGTTATTTCCGATGACGGACAGACGGAATTCAGTTTTGTTTAATAGACATTCAATCACGACAAAATGAGACATCCGAAACGATATCTAACGAAAATTCTGAACAGGTGACGGCGTTCAAAGAGAATATTAAAAACGTGTACTTTATTGCAGTACAATATGTGCGATCTTGGACTGAAAACTTATACAAAGACACAAAACATTTCACATGGATGTCTTTAAAAGATGCTCCTAAATTGAATCAAGTTTCCGATACCATAAGTATCCATAAGTATTACAAAACAAGGTCAAAATTGACGATAGCAAATGTTTCAACCAACTGCAAAATCTCAAAAGTTTTCTGAACAGTAACAAAGAGAATGTTGAATTCGAAAAGCTGCTAGCACATAAGAAATAGGTAGCCTATTTTAAATCGGAAATAAGTCAAGAGTACTTTTCAGAATTCCTAACTATTGTCAGTATTACTTTGCTATCCCAGGACATAACGCAAACGTTGAAAGAGTTTTTTTCTTGATAGGTCAGCAATGGACAAAAGACCGCAACCAGATTACATGTCGACACTGTTGCCAAAATGTTGGTTGTAGAATTTAATCCAAAACATTTAACATGTAACGGTTTTTTACAATAACATTTTGAAACTGAGCTCTTAAAGAAGGTTTCAGCAAACCAAAAATATGAAAAATTATTTTTATTGTGTAATAACTCAAAGGGAAGTTTTTTTTGTTTAACTTAAAGAGAAGTTTTGTTTTGTTGTTTAACTTTAAGAGAAGAAGAATATTTGTTATATTTCATTGTTTAACAAAAAGATATTTTTTTTGGTAAAAAAGTTTTATTTGTACCTGTCGTTAATAAGTTAATCTTGACTGATTAATAATAAAGTACCTGAGACTGATTTGGCATTCGATTTTACTTTTTATTTCACTTGAATTTAAAAACATTTATGACAATAACTAAAAAAGCTTGGTTTTACATACGTACTTTTTGTTGTAACTAATGCTGTGATTTCGTTAGCTTAGAATATTTTCATACGAACTTTCATTCCTCATTCGAGCGCTTTAGGGCTTGAATTTTTAAAAAATGTTTAAAATTCAAAATCGGGTTTTGTAACTATGTGCAAATTCTTCCAGATTTAGCGAAATAGATAGACAGACAGACTTTCGTATTTTTATTATATACCTAATCCTCAAATTCAAATTTAACGCTGGTGCGTGCGCGTTTGGAAATTTTGTGCGGTGTGTTCTTAAAAGTTTATTGTGGCTGCTCTAACAACTAGTTCTAGAAGTGTATTTTGCTCAAACTTGAATTTTTACGAAAAAATGCTTTTTAGGACTTTCCCTAAACGTTGGATTGAGTTTGTTTAAAGTTACCTCAAAACTGTTTATTTTCCACGCAAGTTCTTGACAGTTTTTTGTTGCTTTTTTTTGCACACCTGCTATTAGTCAAACAAAATATTTTTAAGTAAGCATATAGAGAAAAAAACACTTACATTCCAACGTTCAGCACATTTCTTTGAGAATGCAGCAAATACAACATTTTCATCGGGATGTTTTTTCTTGTGTTCTTCACGGCATGTCTGTACAAAGAAAGCATACGCCGTCATCCGTCCCCTGGGCTTGTTAAATGCACGAGCTCGTGGCATCCTGCCCTTACTCACTGTCGTTTGTTGCTGCTGCTGCTGTTGCTGAGCTTGTTGTTGCAACTCCTGAAAATTTGATAAATACGAATTGTTGTTAGAAACTCTACGTATACTGTATAACATCTGGATAACATAAATTTTATTATGATGTAACTAGTGAGAATCATCAGTAAGATCATTAACAACAATGTCCTAAACATGTTGCATTATTGAGTATAACTCAAAAACAACTAGTCAGATCTTTGACAAGTTTTAAATGAAACCACATCGTAATCATGACCTACCATTCAGAAAACATCGGTTACAACATCGGTTAGTCATGGCCAAGAAATCGCGTAAATAAACACACAAAAACATACAGTCAAATGATAACCTATTTTTAGTGTCGGTTAAAAAATTAAGTCTACATTTATAGATCGCCTTAGCTGAAATAACGCGCCCACTACTTTATTAGTTTACACTGTGAGTATCAATAACAACATCTTATATCTGAGCGTGTGTCAATTTTTTTGAAGATTGCTATCTGTGTGATGGGTGTGTCATGGTATCAGCCTGTTGTTCAAGGACGTTGTGCGAGCATAGGTTTACGTGCATTTCAATTAATATTGCGTTTAAAAAGCGCGTGCGTAGCTATGCAGAGAGGAACTTTAGTTCCCTGTTTCCCATCTGAAACCTTATCCAAGGTCTATGGATGGCTTGACGAAAATAATCTTAAAATAAACCTTTCTAAGACAAAATTAGCTGAATTTCGAGCACATTAAAGGGAAATTAAGAAGTTAGGCATTTTTCTAAATTATTTTCATATAAGAATGTACATTCTACTAACTTTCTAGGAATAAAAATTTATAAATTTTGTAATTCGAAATATCTAAACCTACATAATTTTATCCCTTTAGAAAATAGAATCTTGGTCCATTCAAGCATTTTGAAGCGAGACCAAAAAACGAGAAGGTTTTCAATTTGGCCGGTATATTTTATAATGTCATTAAGTAACAAAATCCTTCCAAATGTTTGATCTAATGTCTGTATTTATAAAATTGACAAAATAAATACCTGTAGGGTGGCAGATTGCCTTTGAAGAGCAGCTTGTATTTGTTGTTGCTGAACAGCCTGAATGTGGTCATGCAAGTTTTGCTGTTGCTGCTGCAATGTCTGGGCAACCTGCTGCTGTAATACAGCTTGCGCTTGTACTATAGCTTGTGCCTGTGCTTGGCTCACTTGAATTTGTAAATTCTGTTGTGTATTTTGCCTTTCAAGGGACTCTTGCTGCTGTTGTTGTTGTTGTTGTTGCTGCTGTTGTTGTTGTTGCTGCTGCTGCTGCTGTTGTTGTTGGTGTTGCTGTTGTTGTTGTAACATCTGTTGCAAAGTTTGTTGTTGTAACGTTTGCTGTAAGTTTTGACTTTGTTGTTGCAATGCCTGATGTAAACTCTGTTGCTGTTGTTGCAAATGCTGTTGCAATTGATTTTGCTGTTGTATATTCTCCTGAACTTGCTGTTGCTGCAATGTTTGATGGTTTTGAATTCCGTTTGCTTGTTGATTACCCGGGTCAGAATCTGGGCTAGGCTGGTTTTGGGGCTGAAAATAAACCTTAAATTACTTACATATATCTATCTACATATGGCATAACTATATGGCATATTTGAAATTGACGGAGTCAGTAATTCTATAATATTATAGTTATTATACCACTGAGCAAACTACACAAACCCTAACCTTACCCCAAAGTAAGCACAATATATTATGTTTACACACCCAGACCTGGAAATACAGACATCTATGATTATCACGCAAATGTGTATGCCTCGAGGTTGGTCAGTGAATTAGACGCATACATTAACCCCTCGTCCAACGAAACGGTCATAAACTTTTTTTCACAGTAAGGTAAAAAGAAAAAGTATCAGTATTTCGAAATGAGTATAGGTCCATTTTTTTTAAAATATCACTTCTTGACGACATTTCATTTTTTGTTGCTTTGTATATTCTGTCACCTGTGAAAAGGAGTCTTAGGAGATGATGTGTTATCTTACACAAATAATTTTTTAAAGGAAAAAAAAATTAAGTCTGAAAATGGAATGCACTAGACTCATACCATTTTCTAGTGATAATTCAAGTGAGTTTGCGGAAATTATTAACGCAATAAGAAATGTCCAAGACCACACCTTGTGACCATGCGTAGATAAATCCAGATATTCATTCATCAGTCATGATTTTCAACTCTTACCATAGGCTGTGTGCCAAGCACATTTCCTGCAAGTAATCCTCGGTGTGCCAAACAAATAAATAAATTGTAAAATAACAGCAAACAGTAGTTAAAACAGAAAATTATTTTCTACTTTTTTGATTCAGCTAGATATAAAAACGGCGTAATTATTTTTATAAACAACCATTATTAATTCCGTTTTTTTCGTCTTTTACTATGCTGTGCGAACAGTCACATCATTTTGTTGCGGAGTTCATTACAAACTAGGATATCTTCATAGATATTCATTTAAGGGTAAAATAAACGTACAAGCAAAATATTTTTTGTAGTAATTATTACGGTATTTATTGTTACGTTAAAAAATTTAGAAAACACGCAAAAAAGGTCACTTTCAACCATACGAATAATCGTACCTACATGGTTTTAAATATCAAAATTATACGAAAAAATGAGAATACGAAGCGTTTTAATAATTATAAAACAAAGATTACAGTAAAACTTTTTGACGGTAACTGGTATATTATGTCCCAAATTTAACAATGGTAATTATGTTTTCATTGTTACCGTCTTAATTCGTCACAGTATTTCTTTTACTTTGTGCCATAAATCGCGTACCATCTCTTGTACATTTTTACTACAGCTATCTATCTATCACTGAGTAGTGATCATTCAAAAATGCGAAATACTGTGTTGCTCACTGGGTTGAACAATTGCAAGAGGGATCACCGATGACAAATAGAAGACAGACGAGTGATGACATGTCTATTGAAGAAAGTATCAGTGTTAAAACGGTAAGACATGGAACACACAATGGGTAAGTTTTATGATAGAAAACGGTCTAATGAAAAAATAGACCACTGGTCTAATCCATTTGCAGCATAATGGAAAAACTCTAAGAGAATATCACCTTCAGTTAGTAGTACCACGGATAATAATCCAAGCTGTGCTACGTAAGTTACATGATGGAGTTTTAAGAGGACATCTTTGAATGTGACAAATATGGATTAAATTTTGGCAACGTTTTTAGTGGTAGAATTGTCGGAGACATGTTGAAGTTACAAAAATACTGTTAATGCTTAGCAAATTAGACCAAACAAATGAAATGAAGGAATAACATTTCTTCACTTAACAAATAACTTTCCATAACATTTTAATATTCACGTCATACTTCTGTACATATAAACATTATAAACATATTATGCTACAAACTGTAAATTGTTGGTGCATTTATAAAACCCACATTTTTTATTACTTTGATTAGGTACCTGTGTTATGAAAACTTTTATTTTCACTGTAATTTAAATATCCAAGTGTTTGTCACCCCGGCGAAAAACGAAGGGATAAGATAGATAAGTGGATAAGTTTAACATATGAAAGATATTTTTTTAAGCTAGGTAGGTATATGGTGGTTGAAACTTTATTGTTTTCTTGATTATAATATTTAGTGCTTAAGACAACTTCATCATCATCATCATTTCAGCCATAGGACGTCCACTGCTGAACATAGGCCTCCCCCTTTGACTTCCACTTCGACCGGAAGGAAGCGGCCTGCATCCAGCGAGACCCCGCGACCCTCATAAGGTTGTCTGTCCATCTCGTGGGTGGCCGTCCTATGCTTCGTTTACCGGACAACTTACATGCTGGTTATAGTAGAGACTTAGTTAAAAATCATTCAGTGTGGTCTAAAAAGGATAGCACAATTCAAACGTGGCAGAGAGACTGTGAAATATGAACCCTGAGCTGTAAGGATTTCGACTTCCACTATTGATAAAAATATTTAAAAATTATTTGATTTAACTATGGGAGACCACAGATTAAAAATTAAGGAAGATAGCAGAGGTTGTTAACATCTTTTATAACCAAACTTTAAATATCATAGTCAACAAATTGGGTTTCCACAAAGTACAGGTCGGTTAACTAAAGCTGGCACATTCACAGTACTCACACATATGCAATTTCACTATACAGAATGTTCAAAATAAAAGATTTTGATTCTGAGTGCGATGAGACAAGGCCCGTATTCAGAAAGTAATCTTAGTTAGGCCACGCTGTATATAAAAACCGTAGCAAAACCAAAACAATAACTGTCCCTTTCACACTCATAAGCTTGACAGCGCAAGAAAGAGAGGGGCAGACTTTTCATGATTTGACTTGATGCGACGTCACGCTGCGCGCTTATTCACAGACGCTACACAAGCACAACGTGTAAATTTGTTGTACGTGCCAGCTTTTGATAACCGACCTGTATCTGTCTGCTAAAAAAATATATTTCTTTTAAATAGGTACTTAGATATACTTAAGTGATAACTGATATACAATATATTCCAAAAGTTTCGAAAAAATGTGATATTTAAGTTTAACTTACAACAATATTTCTTGATGCAATTTATTTAGAAACACTTGTACTTTCCACAATATATTTTATTATTTTTTATTTTCATGATTTAGCCAACCGGTTTCGCTATACAAGCATCATCAGGGCTATATAATATAGCCCAAGAATGGAATTCCACCAAGCACCGACGATAAGAAGTATAGAATCTAACAATATTTCAATAAACTTTTGCTATTATTATTATAATGTAATTTTTTGGATCCCCATCCCCGTGGGAGCAAAACACCATAACCCTCCAGGTAGATGAAACATTTGTAAAATTGCTTATAATATATAATTTTATTTTCAATTTTGTAATTAGCTACACATTTTATTACCTTTGTTAAGCAGATTATGATTTTTGTTATCTGGAGCTATTTGATGAAACATTTTTATTTTGAGTAGGGAACTGAGATACAAAATCAGCACCCTGGTTGACATGCTCTTGCTACAGAGTATTTTTATTCCTTGTTGACATGTGATGTTAACAGTCTTTTTAATTTTAATACACTATTATTACAGGTATGAGTATTAATACTTAAAGGTTATCTATCTCATTAACTAGTGTAAGAACTATGAACTAGATAATTAAATATTATGATATTAAAAAAAATAAATAAAAATATCTTTATATAGAATAACATTGTTACACAAAAATCTTTTTTGTGGCATCCCTTTTAGGTATAACGATACCTGTGACAGGATACCTCGCTATTTCATATCAACATGTTAAAAAATTAAAACAAGAAGTTGATTATTATGTTGAACTCATGAGTATGTCTATGATGAGTGTTGGTGTGATATTATGTCCACAATATGACACAAGATATACCCACATTATGCTATCTTTATCCAGTTCAGTTATTTTGATCACGACATGTTACATTTGGATTTCGAAACAATTTCCGAAAATAGTGAACAGCTAGTTTTTTGTATACTCAATTTATTAAATGACATAACTTAATATTTTGCAATGCAGTTCTTATAAAATCTCTTTCTGAACAGATAAATAATTCTATAGTTTCGTAGTTTCGGCAACTAAACGTAGTGTGAGACAAGCTCATGTTAGAGGCGTCTTTATTATTATTAGTATTAAAGAGTATGGGTCAAAGAATCCCAAGGATCACTGCGACCTTGACAGATCTATTATGATCACGTAGAGGCGTCTTAGGCCCTTAGAAAGTGGGTTCAGGGGTTACCATAAACTCTTAAAACAGTATTATTTCAATAATTTTCATCGAAGAAAGGCAACATTATGATCATAAAGTTGCGGCACTCATTTTGCAGGTTTTGTGCATGAATGACATGAACAGAAAATGACATTATCGGTTTGTCTAATGGTTTATTAAAAGCTGTGTTTATAGTTTAATTTTGTAATTTTACTTTTTGGAAAAGACAAGAATTTTGTTACTATAGTCCTGATATTCCAATTCAGATTGTGGTTTGTTACATAAGCACCCAATTTAAGGTTTATGTGTAAAGTGTTTGTATTGTGCCCGCCAATTATCTAAATCAATAAAGGTACAGTCACTATATTGATTTACAATTAATTTTAATTTGTTATTTAGTAGCCCTACATTTAAATATCTGTTGGCTATAATTACTGATAAATATTACACTTTATCTACTGTTTAAACTTTTTCAGCATGTCGAATATATTGCTAACAATTGTAAAAACTAATTGTCCATGTGTCATTTACCTCTACGTATATCCTATTTCTATGCTATAATGGCATAATCCTTATTAGATAAACTAGAAAACTAACTATTTTTTGTTGGTTTGCATTGAGTTTTACCTTTTAAACTTTTCACCTACTAAGTGTAGAAGATAAGCCACATAGCCTCTGGTCAAGTAGTATCAAAATCCATTCTCCAGTTGTTTTTTACTAGGCTTGATTTTGTTTACAGGACTAAACTCTCATGACAAACATTAGCTAGTTAGACTAAAAAACAGTTTCCTTTTGAGATGAAGTTTAAAGGTTTTAAGATTATTGTTTTGGGAGTACACAGATAAACTAACAAGAACAGTTTTGCTTTTTAAACCGATTTTAGTAAAATATTTTCTGGGGTGAGCTTCTTATTTTTATTGGAGTTTCATGGAGGCGTTTCAAGGCATACCCACAGCTAATTCTTTTAAACACAATTTTTCATTCAATTCAACGCAATGCGCATCTCATCCACAGACTAGTAAGAGAACTACACGTTATCTCAAGCATTTCAAACACGGCAGCTATAATGTAAAATATACATTACTGCATGATACATCCCATTACATCTTTCTATAGAAATCGTCAGGTGACCACACACTACAGCTATAATATACATTTCTACATCTTAGTATCTTATGTTGCAGAAAGATACCAAAATATACATTTATATTTCAATACATCTTAATATATTTCCTTTCCAACAGGATGTTCAAAAAGTTGCTGTAACAGACAGAGACCACATAATGGGTTTCATTAGCGTTCCATCCCTTTTACTCACTTTGGAAAAGAGAGTGGGATAGAACCCATTTCCTGACATTTGTTGGGCAGTACTGTGTCCAATTCAAACGTGTACAAACAGTCCGTCCATAGTATGTGTGTTTGCTTCCATTTTTCATGTTTCTGTTTTTGGCACATACGTACATCAAAGTCACAATCCAAATCATGTTCTGATGAACTATGTAGAAAATCTAATAGTAAGTTATTTACTTACTAGATAGTAATCCATAACAATATAATATAAAAATAAGAACAGCCTGTAGATCAACATCTAAAATGTTTTCCGCGAAATGAACTATCGCGACGTTCTAGATTATCACGACATCGCGAAGCTTTTTATAGTGTGGCCAAGCACTTCGTCATGGATCGAACATGAAGTTTTATCACGACAACGCGAACATGAATCTTCTCTATCAAGTGTGGCCGCACCATCATGGATCGAACATGAAGTTTTATCGCGACAACGCGAACATGAATCTTCTCTATCAAGTGTGGCCGCACCATTAGAGTATGTGCATTCTCGTTAGCTTGGCTAGGCGGCCCGTTCATAGGTGGCAAGTAGAAAAGGTAGACAAAACATAACTGAGTAATTTTCAAAAAGTTGTCCCGTCGCGAAATCGTCAATAAATTGATCGTCAAGAAATGTCAAGAAAAATAAAGGCTTTATGCAATATGAACTCGTGTTAATGTAATAACTAGTTCTAAAAAAATACTGTTCAACGGCTATAGGTTAGAGAGAAGCAAAAGTTATACTGATTTACTGTGCTTCTGTATGACTTATAGCTCTATCCCTGTAGAAACTGAGTTTTTTTGTAAATCTCTACAGAAAATGATAATTTCGTTGAAAAATATAATGATAGTCACTATGTTAATACCAAAATTATTTTTTTTGGATCTGAAATCACCTAAATTTGGATGACGTAATGTGGGTAAGTACCTAATTAAAATAAATTAAGCATTTTACCGAAAATAAACAAATTTTAAAAATTGAACAACCTTATAGTAGTCACAACTATTATTACACAATGTATTGGTTCTAATCATCACTTTTCCATGACGGATAAGAAGGGTCATACAAAGTTTTGTATTTTGACTTGACTTAAATCAATCAAACAGGTGGTAGCAACAAAATATTTAGGTTTAATAAGGTATATGCAGTATTACAATATTTTATCACAATAATGTGCTTTGACTAAACTAAATCTTAACTTAAAATTTAGGAGATTTTGCTCAGCCTTTGAAAATATCACCTTAAAATGCCCGGTTTATTATATACGTCTTTGTCACTTAATATATTTATGTCTAGATTCATTGTTTTCTTTCACTATCTTCTTATTCTCTTTTTCTGCAACATCTTCTATAAACATAAAATCTAAAATCAAGGGCCTTATAAAGTTAGTACATAGCGCATGAACCCATTCATATTAACTTTACAATTTCTTGACGTCAAGAAATGTCATGAAATTGTGTCAAGAAAACATCAAGAAATAAACTCAATTTTTAATTTATTATAAAATTGTCGCACTTATTCATATTACGAACGCTGAGTGCTGTATGTTTAACTAATTGGAAGCAATAATTAACACTATATAAGAACAGTACTTATTTTAGTTTCCAAAACGCTGTCACGAAAGTTGAATTATCTTGACACAGGCAGTCTATCCAAAGTAGTTTTTGTAACTGAGAGCAAATTTAAAATGGTAGGTAAGCTTGAGTCTTTTTTTTCTATGGGCTACTACTTGATTGCCAAATTTAAAATTAAACAAAAATAATATATATAGAGAGTAGAAAATTTGCGTCACGAAATTTTTCACGAAACCGAGAGAAACTGCAGACTTTTATAAATTTCATATTTTAAGTAATTATTAACGTGTTTTAGTATGAAAATAGCAATGAAACGATAAAAAGTGATGTTTTTTAATATAAAAGCACTGATCGTTTCATAATTTAGTGTACGGAGCAAAAAATTCAGCACATTATATTCTACAGAGCACGGCGCGGACTTTTAAAAATTTCTATGAACGACATAATATTCACTCACTGCAAGTGTAATATTTTTCACCACATTATAGTACAGCTATGTAGTTGATTAAGTTTTTTCAATAGGGATTATGTGTTAGTTTTTAATTTAAAAGGTTAAAACTCGAAAGAAATTTGTATTTGTAATTATTAAACCATGTTAAACCATGAGGACAATTTTTTTCAGAAAAGGTGGACAGTTTTTTGAAAATTAGTCAACTAACTTTTGTTAAATTCGAAGCACTGATTTTTATACACGTCACACAGAATATTATTAAAAAATAATATTTCATTATGACAGACCGTTTCTGTGGCCATAAATCCTCCCAGTCGCTTTAAAATTCATTTAAAAAGAATTGAAGTTTTCTTACATTCGAAGTCTAAACCTTAAATAATATCCTTAAATAAAACCTATTTTAATACCTTTTGTGGATAGCTAGACCAATTCCAAAGTCCAGACACAAATAAAATGTTAATTAAGTCCCTAAAAACAATATTTTTTTGTCTGCAAAGTGTAAGTTTACAACAAGCATAATTGAGAACAAATGATAATTAATTATTATTGTAGTATTAAAAATACGTAAATTTTATAAAATATTGTCTTTTCCATGAGTATTTAAATCTTCATTGTCAGCTTCACATACGTTTAATTTCATACTTAAATTCTTTAAGTTTTAAATAAATAGGTAGATCGACTGTATCACACAGCACTACGGGCCAGCAACCTGACTGACTTGGGTTCGATCCCTGGGTCAGGCAATAAAAAGGAATGTGTTTTTACAACTTTCTAATAAACTTAGTGTTGCCCGGGATTGGATAATGTTACCGGTTGACACCTACCACATTGTGAGGCTTTTAATGTCTTCAGCTAGTCGTGGGTGCCCTGGTTTGAACCTCTGCCTATCACTTCGGAGATACGGGCGTGAATGTATTTTCACTCTATCAATAATATAGCGGATTTGATTATGATAAGTGTTCATTCTTTTAATAGTAATTGGTAATTTCGAGCTATTCAATCTATTTATTAGCAAGTTTTTTTTCACCATATTTTCCTAGGCAAATGTTACATGTACTGAAAACATCCTTTCCCACTCCATCCCCCGTCTTATATATATACGTACATTCGTACGTACGTACCTATCTAAAACTATTATTCCATTATTGATACAGGTATAATGATTCAATAACTGCGAATAAAACTTTGTAATCCTGTACATTTATACCGCCGACCGTTTGATGGTCAAGTGACTAGTGTACACGTCTAACTGCAACGACCAACCGAGAGGCTCGGGTTCGATTCCCCCGACGGGGGCAGACATTTGTGTGATGAACATTTATGAGTCTGTATTTTCGGGACTGGGTGTTTATTAAATTTATTCTGGTATCTATTTAAGTATTTCTATGTATTAGTATTGTTCACTAACACACATAACACAAGCATATTATTTTCTTACTTTGGGTTAGATTCAATTTGTGTAATTTGTCCAGCGATATTTATACGGGATTACAAAGTTATTCATGTAGTTGGTATATCTAGAAAACTAGGCAGAAAATATGAAATGTCTAGCTCAAATTATTGGTTAAAATGGAATGCAATTTTAAATATAGTGTTTGTACAATACCTGGTTATTAACTGAAAATTCAGTATTCTTGTTTTATCCACAACGAAGTTAGTTATAGGGTGTTGAAAAGGCCTGAATTGCTTCGAGACTTGGCGGGCGCACTGCCGTGTCCCCAGATATTGCTTTCGCTCACGGTCAAGCGCTTGTACAATGCTCCTACGCTCGAACCTACAGCAGAACTTTATTTTTTCTGGGAGAATGTTTATCCCTTGGGATTGTTCCGGCTATCCACAAATGTTATTAATTGTCCCCGAGGATCATGTTTAAAGTTATATACTCGAAGTATTTAAGATAAGTTTACTTCTTGGTGTGTTGTCACGGAAACGGATTGTCAACGTGTAGTTCCCTTACTAGTCTGTGGGATAGTCAATATGAAATATTTATTTTTAACAATATTCTGTTTGACGTACACCATTCATTACAATCAGTAGGTACCTACTTCGAATTTCACATAAGTTAGTGATATGTTTTTGTCCACCCTCTCGTTCCTTTCCTTTTGACTAGCCAAGCTGACAAGTATGCACACACTCTTAATAAGAGTATCTATACAGGAAAATTCGTCACTTCGAAAATAAGTAACGTTAGGGCTCTAGTCATTTGAAACACGACACTTTTGCAAAGATATCTTCAAAGAGTACAATAATATACCTATACAGGATATCTTTATCTTGAGTATTGTCAAAAATTTAAACACTAATTTTTTAAGGACTTTGTCAGATTTAAGAGCAGGTTATCTACCTCCCTGCCAAGGAGTTCGTAAGAGGCGATCCTAAAGTTAAATAAACCTTCAATAACTAACAAGAACCTACAAGTAAAGTGCCGTGCAACAACTTCCGCGTGTACGAAAAAGCCACCACTCCCACCACTCTCTTAGTTACATGGGGCACACTAAAAGTTTTGGACTTCTAGCTAATCGGAACTATTTGAATTTTGAATGTTACATTTTTAAAACGTTGCAACTATTTTAGTAATAAAAAAAACAATTAGCGGGAAATAATTTGTCATTTTTTTTATCACACATCAAAATTCTACGTAGGTACGCAACGAAAATGGTATTAAGTCGAAAAGATTTTAGAGCGATATTTTTATATGATTTTAAAAGGTCTCTTTCTCCGCTTGTCTTCAAAATTTTTTTTGGATATAAGTACCTTGTTTGAGCAACGTAAGGCGATGGTTTGGTGAATTTGAGAGAGGTCGAGTTTCTTTACATGACGAGTTTCGTAAAGGGCGGCCTTCAACTGCCGTCAACGAAAATGATGTAGCTACTGTTAAGCGGTTAATTGAAGAAAACCCCCGGATTACCTATGAGACAATTCGTGGACTATTGGGGATTGGTATGAGCCAACTTCAAAAAAATTTACCCGAAGAATTGAAAGTTCGGAAACATTGTTGTCGTTGGATCTCTCGTGATCTGACAGCGGAGAAGAAGCGGGCTCGCGTGGAATGGTGCTTACAGATGTTACTAAGTACGACCACGGACATTCTAATGCTGTTTATGACATTGTTACAGGAGACGAAACGTGGATTTATTGTTTTGAACCCGAAAAAAACAGAAATCTAGTGAACGGGTGTTTGAAAATGAGAACAGGCCAACCAACGTTGGTAAAAAATTATCGCGTTTTTTTTCTCAGCTACGGGTCCTATCTGTATAATTCCACTTAAAGATCAAAAGAGTGTGAAAGCCGACTGGTATTCTATCATTGGTTTACCCAGGGTGTTAGCAAAAGTTCGTGAAAAACGACCCAAAAGCCGCATTCTCCTACACCATGATAGGGTTTTTTCACACACGGCCAACAAAACAAAGTCATTTTTAGCTTCCGAAAAGGTACATCTCGTCACTCATCCTGCGCATAGCCCCGACCTAGCAGCCTGTGATTTCTGAATTTTTCCCAAAATCAAAGATTTCATGAGAAGTTTTACTTTTACCAACTTCGAAGAGGCAGTGATAGCGTTCAATCAGCACGTAGAAAACATGCCTTCAGATCTGTGATCCTTCTGTTTTGAAAAAATGGTTCGATCGCATGAAAAAATGTTTAAAATTTAAAGGAGATTATTTTGAAAAGCATTTAGGTACTACCCTGGCGTTAAAACAGTCAAGCACTTTCTCATAATATCAGAAGCGTCTTCGCTGCTATTAAGTTCATGTACAGAAATCCTGCCTTAAATATAAATTGGACTGGGTTTAGTAGTGGCGGGTGATTAATATTTTAAAGTGTATAATTTAGGTTAAAAGAATTTATTTCTCAAAAAGAATATGTACTACATTCACTTACATTGAGAAACAATATTTTGTTACATATTTTACATAGGTATTATTTTCACTTCTCGGACAAAAACACACAGTTTTTTATCTAAATTTTTGTAATTTAGGCGTAATAAATTACAAAAATGTACTTCGATTTCAACGAATACTTCGTTTAAGTACCTATATGGAAATTGAGCATTTTCGACCATTTTCCTATGATCCTATCATGACATCCTGACTTGATGGCAACAGGACAAACCTTGGAAGTACGCTCTTTCAAAAAGGAAAATATTTTTTGAAACAGTTCCTTTTTTCAAAAATAGGTTCAAAACACATGTATTTTGTATTAAACAAGCTTTTTAATTAAATGAAGCTTTTTAGAACTGTATAATAGTAGTGTTCATTCCATCATTCGTTTAATCAATGTGAATAGGTACATACGTCATACATATATAAACATACCTATTCACCCAAGTCCCTTACAGGATAGGAAGAGTGTAAATGTCAGGATCTGGAGTACCTGCCTAGCTACCTCCACACTCATAACTTCTTTCATACAAAGAAGCCGGTTTCAGTTTCAATATATTTGTCCCCACACTTGACTTGTACCACTATGGAAATTGACGAAAGTGGCATAAAAATATTGTTAATACCTAACCTATCAAACCAAAGACACTAAATCCCACAATGTGATAGGTGGCAAGCATAATACCTATCGCTAACAGCGCTCACATTAAATCCCGTTCAACTTTATTTTTATAAGAAAATTGAAAATACATAGGTATTTTCTAATTTTCGTTTTGTGGTCCGACTCGGGGATCGAACCTGGGACCTAAAGAAGTCAAGTCGGACGCCGGACCGATAGAAAAGAGAGGCAAATAGAGATATACCTACCTACCTAACTGATTGTGTAATAAATTCAAATCTACTTAAAAAATGATCAAATGCATTAGATTAGTTTCTCATTTTAGTACCTCGGTACCTCGGAATGTTAAAAAAAGCGACTAAATTAAAAACCTGTTTTATGAAAGGGTTTCATGGGAACTGCTACTACCTATCATGATACCTACCTACATTGAAAAGCAAGAAATCGATCAGCTACCTACCTACCTACCTGTGTAATTATTATTATCATACATGTTATGCCTTTTCATTCGATGGATTGAATGAAAGTGTCTTTTCAAAAGACACTTTCATTTCTAGCGCTTTCAAGAACAAGCGCTAGTTCTGGTGGAAAAACCAGCAAGGTGGCAACACTGGGCTTACCGTCACTAACACCGTGACATCTGACTAGGTGGTAGAGTTTCGCAGCAACTCACCCGGATTGGGACCACCGCCTTACCTATTTCTGCCGTCATAGCGTCAATGCTTGCCGTTGACGTGATTCGGTTCGGAGGGTAAGGTAGCCGGTAAACTTATTTTTGCTCGTGGCCAAACATCCCGGCCTCTGGTTGGCAACGCACCATTACCACATTTGGTGTCTCTAGGCGGCGGGAATTTCTTACCATCAGGAAATCCGTCTGCTTGTTTGCCTTCCGATATCATAAAAAAACGTTAAAAAATCTTATAAAAACAAACCATTAATTGTATGTTTTATGGCTTTTTTGACGAAATCGAGAGAAATGATAGTCGTTGATAGTTAGGTATTAAATTTCGTGTAAACATTGAGCAAAATTAGTCAAATTCAGGGGCATAATAAATGTATCATGTAAATCTCACTAGATGAGCTTCATTAAGGACACCCTCTCATTACATAAGACCCTGACATGACATTATTTATTCTTTTGCCTTACGATTCATTTCAAATAATTCAAGCCCGATATTTAATACTCATGTAATTAATAAAAACAGAAACTTGTAAATACCAATGCTAAAATAAAAAAAATATTGTGTTTTTTTTATTTTAGCAAATTCAAATTTCTCAAATCTGGCGACATTTTGCTTTTAGTCTGGCGCTTAAAAAAATTAGAGGTGGCAACACTGGGTAAGCCTATGCTTGCCGTTTACGAGCTGCCTGACAGGAAGGCAGATGGTCTATTCTGCAAAGGAGCCCGGACTCTTGTTAAAGAGTATTTAGGTATATTCTTTGGCCCGGACCAAAATGGGGAAAAAAATTCATTCTGTAAAAACCCAATAATTGTAACAAAGACCTTAATCGTATAGACCGTAAGTAGGTAGGTATATAAGTTTTTTTTAAACCCATTAGTAGGTTTATTGAAAGATGTACCTATAATATTTTGAAATTTGGTTTATGCAAAAACTCGAAGTCTATTAATGTTTTGACAGTAATTTTAGGCAATACTTTCATACTTTTTTCGAGAGTTGTATTTTCAAGTTCTGACATTAAAATTATATAAATAGTGCAATATTTATTTAGTAATTAAAACATTGTTTTTTTATTCAAAATCAATTGTAATGAAATTAGTGTAGTTATTTCTATAGATTTGTGTTTTAGCACTTCATACCGTTGGCGAAGAAGACTGTTGATTATCGACCGAGCCTGACGCATACCACCAAGGTTGTTGTGCCGTCTCCTCTCTTGTACTTGAGTTGGTTATCAAACGGTAATCAAAACCTGGTGTTGTGTTATCACCACCATTGTTTGAAAAGCTAGAAGCCATTTTATAAGTGTATAACTGATGGGTATTTGCAGCGGTACTTCTTGCAATTTCTTCATTCATTTGCTGTTGTTGCTGTAATTCTCCAGAAGAATTCGACCACCACGAGGCATCGTCGCGCGCACCCCAAGCTCCTCCCGTCGCACCCCGATCCCCCATCTCACAATCACCTCTTTCAGTTAACCAGTTCTTTATTCTACTCACACTACTTTTTGATATCCTTTGTTCCACTTTAAATTGTTAAATCATTACGTTAATAATCATTTTATTTAAATGCTTCCAAACTTTGCGAGCTTACTTTTATCGAAACACACGCACGATCATACACAGGTATTTTTAATGCTAACAGAATTTTATCACAAAAACTGTCAATAGATATCTATAACAAATCATTTTGCCACTAAATACGTTCTCATATATTTCAAAACTGTATGTTTTTATATAATAAAGCTGCCGGTTAAAAGTTCCACTCCACGCGCGTACGTTTTGTCTTCATTTGTACTTAAGTCAATACAGTTGGCAACGTCGCACGGCGAGACGCTAAACAAGTGCACAACGGCGCCCCCAACGCGCAGCGGCCATTAACGTAACAATCCAATTTGACACGAAGTGAGACCGAAAATGCACGAACAGGCCACAAGCCCGTCCAGCGAGCGGTAACCGGTCAATAAGGCGATTAGCGCAGCCTCACAAGCCGTCTACTAATAAACGTCCTCTCTCATAGAATCGTATTTTTATTATATTAGGTACATAGGTACCTAATACAACAGCAATCTGTTCCCTTTTTGATTCTTACACTTCACAAGTCTTATTCATTATAATTAAACCCTGTTATGTAGAATGGTTACAAATGACGTAAAATTGAACATGTGTTATTAGTGGCCTTTGAAATTCGCATTGAAATACCTACCTACTTGAAAGGACTGTTAAAGAATACCTATGTATCCAACAAAATACGTGCTTACGGATAAATACACAGACATACATATACATATCTTCACGCCAAGTCCCTTACGGGGTAGGCAGAGAGTATCGAGTGCCAGACCTCACGATCCTGACAAACCTGTCTTGCTTCCTTCACATTCATTACCCTTTTCATACAAACACGCCGGTTTCGGAGACTTGACACCACCCTCGGATAATACGGATAAATAATAAAGATTAAAAATAAAATAAAATAAAAAATAAATTAAAAATATAACTTCCTACTGTTGTTTAAAAAAATATTCATGTTAGGTACCTAGGTACTTGTTCTCATTTGATAAACTCATCACTAATTAGGAATTTTCAGATAGTTGTTAACATATTAGAAAATAAAGTATCTTCACGCCCATATTCCGAAGAGGTAGGTAGGCAGAAGTAGGTACCACACCAAGGTAGACACGACTAGACGAACACTGAGACACTTAAGTCCCACAGTGTGGTAGGTAGCAAACCTGTCGCCAAACGAATCTTAAACTTTATTCCAACGGTGGAACTAGGTATATTATATTAGTTAAGCGGGTATAGGTGTGATAGATATTGTTAAACCACATTCCGAAATAATGCAAAAACCTCTTTTATTAATTAATTTCATATAAGTGTCATTGCTTTAAAGTTTGATGACGATGTACCTACCTACATACCTGAATGGTTTTGAGAAATTACCGATTTTGGTGGAACATTTTTGGAAATAATGACGGATGAAAATATGATATTAATAAAAACTTGAAAAAATAATCGTCGAAAGACTGCAAAAGAATAAACCTTTGTTTTTAACATTAATAACAAAAGCTATTATTATATAAAAACTAGCTGTAATCCGCGGCTTCGCCCGCGTAGCCCACTTATTTGATATTTAGCTCTCCAACACTGCTCGTTAAAATTGTTAAGATAAAATGTAGCCTATATCGCTGTACAAAGTTTCATCTATTTTTTTTAAATGTTAAAATCAATTCAGCAATTTTGCCGTCAAAACTGAACATACACTTTCTCTTTTCTTATTTCACCTCAGATAAATAGTATGAATACGTTATTGTCTCAACAGTTTTATCTGCACTTCGGCAATTCCTGTGAAATTAAACTGTATAGCAAGTTATGGAAACATCTAAAAGAATTCTTTTTCGAAATTTTAAAAATATACATATCTTGGGTTCGATCTCCAGTCTGGGCAACAAAAAAGCAAACAGAAATTGTGAAGTTTCAATTTTCTACTAAATGTAACGTTGCCACTTGCCCGGGATTGGATGGGTGCCCGGCTACAGGATAGTCATCTACCACATTGTGGGACTTAATGTCTTCGGCTAGTCGTAAGTGCTCTGGTTGTACAGTTAGGCAGAACTAACCCTTCGGGGATATCTTCAGAAACTCACTTTTAGAAATTGTAGCAACAAAATTAAACCCTTCAACTTTTTAATATTAGTATGAACAGATTCTGTGATAAATTTGACCTTGCACAGAAAAATGTGGGAGAACATCCTGTCATAATGATGTGTTAACTTACTCTAAACGACTTCATTTGAAAACAATTATTGCTTTTGCGCATATTGCTTAAAAATCTTCGAGATTCATCAGAATTGCACAATAAAAGAGACTTTAGCGGCTCAGCTGGCTTACCAAGCAAAAGTTATAATACCTTACCATTAGCTCAACCCTGCGTTTCATCTTTGAATTTTAAGGGATCACAATGCTGATATTTTTAATCATTTTTCCAATTAAAATCAAAGTAGGATTTTTATACTGTAACGTGTGGTCATAATAGAATCTTGCATCAACAAAAACATTTCTATCAAACCTTCTGAAAATGATTCTACTTTGAGCTTGACGCTGAGCGCTAGCTAATCTTCTACCTTGCGTCTGTGTAAATATCTCCAAATCCCTCAGACACTTAACGGTCAGCCTGTTCCGCAAGTCTGTTGAGTCTGAGTATGGAGTGACCATTGTCGAATGCTAGGAAGTGATCATTATCCACAAAAATACTATTCTTGCCAAAATTTTTTTTAGAGTTTCCCTCGATTTTCCCAGGATTTCATCATCACATCTAGACCTGGTGACCATGGGACCACCTCTGAAATATACCCTTTCAAACAAAAAAACGATTTTCCATACGAACATTCATCACCTCCTTTTACCCGTTCTTCCTAATTTTTAGTGATAAAAAGTAGCCTATGTTCTTTCGTTTATCATAAAGTGTCTAAATACAAAGTTTCACTGTAACAGCTTTAAAAATGACGAATTTCCATATGAACATTCATCCCCTCTTTTTACCCATTCTCCCCCATTTTTTTGCAATAAAAAGTAGCATATGTTGTTCCTTAGGGTCTATTCTATCTCTGCACCAAATTTCATCAAAATCGGTTCACTGGTTTAGGCGTGAAAGCCCAATAGACAGACAGACAGTTACTTTCGCATTTATTATATTAGTAGATTTTTAACCAATTTTGCTACTATGTGTATCATAATTTCTTTGTGCGTTTTTCGTTAATGATAAACTGATGTACGAGGTTCATTGTTATGGACTTACGGTAAAAATTACTGCAATAATTATTTTTTTCCTACGCAAATTGTGCCTCCCCCGTTAACCCTCATAGGGGTTGATTTTCAAAAAACGCTTAGATATGTATCTCATAATTTGTATTGCAGAGCATTACTTCAGTGTCACGCAAAATATTTCAATAGAATTAAATTTCCCATACAAACTTAGCGACCCCCTTTAACCCCCAATGGGGGTGAATTTCGAAAAACCCTGAAATACGTGTTACATCATTAGTATCTACTAAAAAGCATTAATTCAAAGTTTCATGCAAAAATGTGCAATAACTAAAATATCATTGGCAATAACAATATTTTTCTCATACAAACTTTGCCACCCCTTTTAGGGGTTGAATTTTCAAAAAATAATATGCCTATGTCCTTCTCATACCAAATTTACATACCAAAATCTACATACCAAATTTTAGCAAAATCGGTAAGGTGATTTAGGCGCGAAAAGGTAATAGATAGACAGACAGAAAGACATAGTTACTTTTGCATTTATAATATTAGTGTGGATGCACAAGTTTTCACATGTATATATTTTTAGTTGGAAATTTCACTATACCTACATATAGTTTTGATTTGATTTTAATTTACATACATATAGGTAAATTCATATTTTTATTAAGTGTAATAGTAAAAAAGCGGTCAAGTGCGAGTCAGACTTGCCCATTAAGGGTTCTGTGGCACCTGGCAGCAATCATCATAATATAAATGTTTCAGTTCAATCACTTCATAAGGTCGTTTCGCCAGTTCGCGTCCACTTAGTCAAGTTTGCAGGTTTTAGGGTAAGATATAAACATTTTCTAGATTTAGTTTTGAATTAACTAATATTGTAACCTATCCATAGTTTAGTCTATTATAGGATGAAGCTAAATTTTAGCCAAACTGTCTAGTGATTATTTTTTTATTAAAATAACCAAAATAAGGCGTTTTCGCCAGTTGTGTACACAATTTCTAGATTGCGTCCACACATGGACCATTTTGCGTCCACCAACTTATAAAGAAGTTAAAGGGAGATTTTATTAATAAATTTTAAAGAAATATTTGGTTTTAACTATTTCTTTCTAAAATATATAAATATGTGACATGTTCGCCTAGTTCCTTGCTGGGTGACAGAGAATATTAGATTAAAAATAAGTATTTTGTTACAATAATGAGTAAGGGCATGTTCCGTTGTTTCCTTCATGTTGTAAGAATGGCAGATGAAAGATTGCCAGTACAGACATGCATTGCAAAATTGGATGAACGTACTTAGTTACCAGGGAAGATCTAAGTTGACATCCCATGGGCAATTTAACCCAGGTCCACCTCTTGCCATTACAGTCTCCACAACCAGCTTCTTTGTATGAAAAAAGTAATTAATGTGAAGGAAGCTAGTAACATTTGGTACTCGATATTCTCTGTCAACCCAGTAAGGGACTAGGCGTGAACATATGTATTTTATAAAGAAAGACTTAAATCCAACATTTATATAAATTTTCTTAATAAAGTCTCCCCTTAACCCCTTTATAAGTTGGTGGATGCAAACTGGTCCATGGGTGGACACGATCTGGATTTTGTGGACGCGATCTGGCGAAATCCCCTTATTTCGATTATTTTAATTATTAAAAAATAATCACTAGACATTTTGGCTAAAACTTAGTGTTAAAAGCAAATACAGCGGGTATTTGCTTTTTTTCCATGTTGATATCATACTTCCGAATTCCTTACGTTCGATTGCGAAAGAAGGATTGAACGCCTGGGAAAAGTGAAGAAGCAAAGGCCCGGATGTAGGGAGCCGCCATGTTTAATTCATTCGCTTTAAAAAATCCGCCGAAAGTGCACGCTGGTCGCGACCTTAAACTATAAAATTTAAACTAAACCTATTCGCCGCGTGTGTTGTGCAAGAATTTGAAGAAAGAAGTAAGAAGAAAGACAGGTCAGTTGCATTCGTTTATTACCGCTTTATTTCCGCATCGCGTCAGCACCTGATGATAGGTATATAGTCAACCGCAAGTCTGTTAAATACGGACATTTATTTTCTTAATTTCGCATACCGCAGTTCAAATGGTGTAATATCCTTTAAGCATCATTTGTGGTCCTTCGAGACGGATTCCTTTTATGCACCACTTAGCTTCATCCTAAAATATACCATACTACGACTGGGTTACAATATTAGTCAATTCAAAGCTAGATCTAGAACATTTTTATATTTTACCTTAAACCTGGAAACTCCACTAAGTGGACGCGATCTGGCGAAACAACCCTAGATCTAGAACAGTGGTGGGCAAACTACGGCCCGCGGGCCGGATCCGGCCCTTGAGATGTTTTAATCCGGCCCGCCGAGGGTTTTTTTTTGGAAAAAAATGAACCACCTTAAAAAATTAATGATCGAAATGTTAAAAGACTATTGAAATTTGAACAATCAAGATACTGAATCGATACTTCAAACATATAGGTAGGTATATTGCGTATTTCATATGTTAAGACTACATAAATAGATTTTATTTTAATAAAGGATTGTAAAATTTAAAAAAAATGCCTTATGTTATCTACAACGTTTTATTATCGTAATATTTACTGCTATTTTTAGGTGTTTTAGTAAACCGGCCCGCCTCAAGATTAATTATAATTTACTGGCCCGCCACTAGATTTTTTTTAACTTATCGGCCCGCGGTTAAAAGAATTTTACATTTTACCTCAAACTTGCAAACCCCACTAAGTGGACGCGAACTAGCGAAACGACACCCTATTTCATTATTTGTCCACTACCTACTCTAAAGCCACTCATACAATTTCTTTGCGGTCAAAGTTTGTTACTATACCTAGGTACCTACCTTCCTATTAAAGAAATGATGACCGATAGAACATTGGAATCAAGAATATACCTAGGTAGGTAGGTATTGGGTCCTCGCGAGGTCGAAACGAACTAGGTACCTACTAGGTAGCAAATTAATACACTACAAAAACAGAGTTTATCTCTGTCAACAAACATTACCTACCTACCTACCTAACACAACTAAAAATATAGATACCTAGAGTTAATTACATAAAACTTGATACCTAGAGTTTGAAGGAAAAACTAGTTAAAAATGTCTTAAGTCTTTAGTCAATAGTCTTAGGTAGGTACACGGCGAATTAATCAGATAATACCTTAGTAGGTATCTACCTAAGTAAATCGAGTAACATAGATGGTAAGAAATTAATAAAATAACAATAATTAGGTATAAAATATCATAGATATACCTACCTACCTAGGTATTAATGAAGTTGAATTTAATAATATACCTTCCTTTTTTCAAAGTCGGTTAAAACAAAATGCATTAAATATGGGTAAAAACATTTTTGTTGCATTTACGTAGGTACCTACCTACCTTCTATTATAGGAAGGTACCTATTTGAATTTGATGAAAAACATACTAAAATGATTTCGCGTAAGTAGGTAGGTACCTACCTAATTTAAACACAAACAATATCCGTTTCCATTTTTACAAAATGATAATATACCTACCTACCTAATACCGCCATTATTTTTAGTTAGAAATAGGTAAGTATTAACTGTTCTGAGTTGTTATTAAACTACAATCCTACCATAAAACTATTAGGTATTTAATGTAAACATAATACCTACCTAAAAGTTATTTTTTATATTCATCCAAATGTAGGGTTATATTTTTACATTTTATTATTTTAAAAGAACAGAAACTAAAGTAGGTAGGAACCTATCGAAAGTTATATTTTATAAAAGTAGGTCAACATCAAAATACATGTGTAGGTTACGTTTATTGTTACACATTTAAAATTGAAACCCACATAACACGGTAAAATTAACAAAATCCATCGAAATGTTCCTATAGGTTCATACCTATTTATTGTTACGTCAGACACGACAGAACACTAGCATTATGTATGTAGGTACTTACTTATAATAACTCTTGTTGCTATAGATAGGTAGTGTTATTATATGATTTATATGTAAAAGTGTTACTTCGGCATTCGGCAGCCATTTGCTAATAAAATTAGAAAACAAACTTCATAACCAAGCACTGAACACCTTAATTATATCACTTTAACTTAAACAGACAGATAGTCTTTCAGAGAATATAAAAATTAAAAATAATAAAACTTACCAACTAGGTATGTATTTATTAGAAACGAGCACACGATTTCAGCGCTTATTACGTAGAAACTTCGTGTTGTTGCGTTGCACAGAGAAATGTATGACAAGTGATATCTTGTAAAAAGTGCTGATTGGTTCATTTTAAATGAGCCGCCATTACGCGCCCAATCACAAGCCATATTTCAGCTTTATTTTTTGTTTATACTACACTGCACCGAATAGCATCATATTCATTTCAAATACAAATAAACTGTAGTACAAAATTACGAAGTGTTTTCAACGCTATAGCAGTATAGTACATACGATACACGAAATTAAAGTGCAATTTGATTGTGTGTGCCTTGTATAATATGACGTATGAACTACGACTGTATTTTGTGGCGCTGCTGTTCTGAGTTCTGACTCGATTTCAGTGGCCTAGTAGGTAATGTGTACTTAGTTCGATGTTTGTGAGTTGTGTTCCCTCCTCTACTCCGTCGACAGTAGTTGTTCTGTCAGTTGAGCCGACTGTGGAAAGACATATTTACACAATTGGGAAAAGATAACGAAAATTAGGTAGTGCTTTTTTATGTATTTAAAATGCAAAAACAAGTGTAAAATAGCTTCAAATCATTAAACGTACTTATTAAAACTAGCTGTTAGACAGATTTAAGTAATAAACTGATATTAAACGTTCAACTTATGTTGTCATGGACGATAATTTTGTCGTGTAATGTAACTAAGTGAAGTGACAAAACAGTTCGTAAAGTAAAGACATTCACTGATTGATACCGGGTGCATTTCTAACGTTACAAATTGAAACATTACATAAAAATGGTTTGTGTTTTCACTTACTATAACCTCAATTCAGAGGCTTAGTGATTTCATTGGACTATTTTAAATCGCCGAGTGCAAGGTCTTGTATACTTGGTTAAACTTTCTGTTATATATGATTCAACGCGAGTATCAAATGAACAACGGGTTTAGCACAGGAGAGGAAGACTCCAGAGGCAATTCAGACCAAATATGTTGCCTTGTGGATGATACCGATCGTTGTAGGCGACCTGCTGGCAACGCATCATATAGCAAACGTATTCAGAAAAACGTAACTCAGAGGAGGCTAAAACTTAACATCGACCAACAGGTTAGTCGTCTTAAAACGTTATGGTTGACGAGAAATTCAAACTTCACACCTATTTTCATCACTATTAGGCAAGGGATTTTTTTTACAATTTATTTTATAAGCTGAGCGTTTTTTGTTTGTCGGTTAGATTGTCATTGCCAATATATACAAACATACATATAAACATACAGTACATAATATCTTTGTGTATTTGCATAAATTCGTCATCTGAACCACTTAATTTTTATAATTGCTTCTTAGATTCTCCTGTTTTATGCCAGTACATTTCATATCTGACAACCATTGCCTTAACATGGGGAATAAACAGGATTTAATAGTTTGATACTGATGATGGTCTTTAGTAAGCCGCATGGAGATTTTCTTAACTTATTCCTATGGTTGAATTATCAGCCCCTTTATTATTAACATTAAGTTAGTTTCAGTATTTTTTGTTCATACGGCTAAGTATAACTATTTTACCAATTTTAATTATTACTCTTAATATGTTTTAGGCCAGGCATACCTACATTTGTGATTACCACAAAACTATGATTCAGTGTGCAAGAACAAAACAGAAAAGAACCAAAGACTCTGAAGACGATAGTAATGAGGCTGAGATGGACTCTCCAGAGGTAGATTGGTTTCAACTCCAAGTAAATACTTTAAGGCGATACAAAAGGCACTATAAAGTACAAACAAGACCTGGGCTAAATAAAACTCAATTGGCTGATGTAAGTATTTCTCCATTATATTTTTATAGTTCTTCTAGTTGCTCCAAGTAATGTTTCCTGTACTAGAAACTAGTCATGATATTAACCTCATAACTTTTTCCAAAATCTAGTAATCAACCCATTTATTTAATCAAAATAATATTTGTAGTGAGACCTTAAAAGTACTTTTGGCAAGCTTCTCTACTTCTAAGTTTAGACTTTTCAGTATTATAGAATATAAGAAATTAGAAATATTGCAATTACACCCAAATTAGTAATATCATTTTGAATCAGGTGGGTTAATGAGCCCCCAACTGGCAGCCAATTACTGATTGGACTTGCACCCTAACATCCAAATTAGGAAATAAACATACAAAGAGACTTGTCACAAAAACTAGGACTTTGATGTTACTTATGATTATGGACTTTGTGCATTGGAAATAGTAGCAGTTTTTACTTGAGAGAGTAATCACTAAGAATTCTAAAAAGGAGAATTTTAAAAGTTGAACAAAATTATGTCTCAATGTTATGACTAAGAGGTTAGAACAGAGTAATACTTTATTTCACACAGACCACACAGGGGGTACGTGCTATGCTTCTATGTAATACTATGTTAAACTAAATATCTATTTCAAATTTTTTTTTAATTTATATGTTTTTGGATAATGTCAAAACTCTTGCTTCAAATGTCATTTGTTTAAAAGCCTTACATTATTTAGCTCTTTACATATCTCATTGGCTTAAATTTTATAGCTTTAGAAAATTAAAACTATAGTCCTAGCTCATAGGCATGAAGTTTGGGCATTGTCAATTCTATGGCTGGGTTTAGTTACACCAGCATGAAAAGTATCAAATAGAAATTTTAAGAACTTCCACATACTTCAATCACAAAATTTAAAATCATCCATACTGTACATGCTTAAAATTTAGTCTTAAGCGTAATCATAATTATACAATGAATATCATTCACTAATTCCTTCAAAAGAAAATAATTTTATTCATACATCTACTGACTGTCAAACTGTATTTGTTTTATACCAAATAGATCAATTTACTTAATTTAGTTGTAATAGACTAGAAGTGCTGCGGCCTACACTGCGTTGCCTACCTGAGGTTGTGAGCAGAGTTGGGCAAAATGTAATCAAGATTAATAGTTATGGATTGCGATTACATTTTGTAATCTTCAATCATGATTATAGATTACAGAAAGTAATTGTTTTAATTACTTTTTTGATTACTCTTTTGATTAAATCATATTAACTACATTTAGAAAATTGAATTATAAAATTAATATTAATTATATCATAACATAATCATACTTATTTTTGATCAGTCTCCTGAATTACACTTTTTAATATGTAGTTAATTTACTAAGTAAAATAATAAAAAAAAATAAAAAAGTAATCAAAAATTATTAGCTTGTGTGCTATTTGGAGTTTAAATTAGATTCACCGTGTCAACCGGAACACGTCAATGGCAAGCGCTGACATTATGGTGGCAGGAATAGGTAAGGCGGTGATAACAATCCGGGCGAGTCGCTGCGGGACTCTACCACTTAGTCAAATGTTAGTAACAGTTAGCTTATGCTTGGGAGAAAGGGTCAGAAAATGTAAAAAAACACCTTACGTAACTTATAGACGCCCCCTAAAGAAACAAGATGGAATAATAACATAGAATCAGTATTTAGTCAAAAGTGTAGTTTCATTTTGATATAAAATTGCAAATCTGTTAAAAAAATATTTTGTGATTATTATTGTGTTTTGTTTATGTTTCAGGCTATTCAAAAACATTTTAAATCATTGCCAGTCAATGAAAATGAGATTCTTACGTATTTTATTTATATGGTCAAGACTAATGGAAATAAATTAGACCAGAAGAACGGAATAAACTCAGACTCTGTGTAGTGATTTTAGTGTAATATTAAGAGTTTTGTGTCTGAAACAATTGAGGTAAATCCTTCAATAGCTTTATTATTTTTTATTAGAAGCTACCCAACTAGCAAAATCAAAAAGTTAAGTAAAGTATCTTCACGCCCATATCCCCGAAGAGGTAGGCAGAGGTACAACCAAGGCACCCATGACTAGCCGAAGACACTAAGTCCCACAATGTGATAGGTGGCAAGCCTATCGCCAACTGGGCACGTTTCCAATCCCGACTAACATTTTGTAATCAGAAAATTGTATATAATTTTCTATTTGTTGGCCGACCCGGGATTCGAACCTGGGATCTCATGCAGACAAGTCCAACACCCGGACCGCTAGATTACAGAGGCGATAGCAAAATCAATGCTTATATAATACTCATGTATATGTATAACTCAAGAATAACTTGGAGGCTTATGAAAGACTTGTAGCATGCAACAATGATTTTGGCACAGTTATATTAGCACTTATATTCTTGTAACAAACTTATAATCAACTTCAGAATGCTTTATTATTAGTCTGGATAAAGTGCAATAATTGTACCTGTAAATATCTATGATAGTAATTTCAAAGTATAACAATTCATATAAGTGTACCTTATCAATACCATACAAATATTTCTAGTGGGTTTATAACATACTTCGTTTTCAGTTATGTTTGTGAAAACTTTGTTTAGGTTTTTAGGTTTGTTTAACATTCTGTTTAGTACTCATATTATAATTACTAGCAGCCCATACCAACTTCACACATTTTTTAAATCAGTCCAGTAGTTTCGGACTTTATTTAATAATATGAACAAAGAATAAAATCTTTCCTCTTTTATATTTGGTGTATCTATCCATTTAAAAATATAAGATATTTGGTGCAATTCTCAATATGTTTGTACAGTCATTATACATTTTAATACAAAAATGATTAGGTGTGCATAATACATTAACGTTTGTGAAACCTTGGTAATACCCGTACAGAATTTCAACCCAATTTGTTAAGCCGTTTAGTAATTGACATGCCGACAGCAATGCCATTGCTGCTATGCTTTGCATGCTATTTAAGAGTAGTTTTACTACCCATTATCCCGTAGGAATGAAGCATTTTCCCTGCTGTTAAGTAGGCTATGTTCATCAGGGTTAATGTTGGCTTGTAATGGAAATACATATATTTTTTCGAATCGCTAAGTAATAGAGCGAAGCCGGGACGTTAGTGAAATGTACTCGTTACAACCGGCGGATGGCGCGGCATCCGCATCGGATAATTTTCTAGTGTATGTAGGAATTTTGTTTAACTTGAAATTTTTAATATCTTGTGAATGGATGTTCGACTTGAATAATTTAAGAAGTAATCAGATGGTATTGAAACAGACTTGAATATGAAGATTACCCACACATGTTCCGAATATGGTCAGTATTTTTATCAACTTAAAATTACATATTTAAGTAGTATATTGACCTAATTATAATAGTATTATAGTTTCGTAAAGTTTTTTTTATAGATATTAATATGTGGATATTGTAGAACATTTATTTTTCATGCGATGAAAGATTTATAGCTAACTTTTTTTCACCTTGTGTTATATTATTGAAGTTTTAGTATTTCTAATTTTTTCTAGTAATAAATATAGCTTATGTTCATCAGGAATAATGTCTGCTTCTAAAGTCAAATTTTGTGTCAAAATACTATCAAATTTTTAAAAGCATCTTTAAAAAGCGACTGGTAGGTAATGTTGTGATGATCATTAACATTAAAAGTTGGATTCATTAATAAAATGTTCTTGACTAGTGCCTAACAAGATAGTAATAAAGTTCTTATTCCAGCTTTTCTATTTCTAACTGGCCATCGTGTAAATATAAAATGACGGTAATTTGTGGTTTTATTAAAACTCACATGTATATTTTATTTAATTTTTATGAGTTACATAAAGCTCCTAAGAGGGCCCTTTCCGGCATCAACGCGCTCGCGTTGAAAAGCTTGTTGTTTCATCCAGCACAATGTAAGAAAAAGAAGCTCAGCGAAAAAAGAGAGACAGCGCCTGAGAGCTCGGTTTGCATTTAGTAAATTTCAAAAAAGTGAGAACATGATAACGTTGAACGAAAAATTGTGTAAATAAATTTCATAAAACATGTTCCAGGAAATACGAGTTTTTTAGAAATCCTTAAAAGTTCATGAAAAAAATGTTTGTTATTTAGAATCTCTATTACATTTGCAAGGTTTCTATCACAATATTTTTTTAGTTTAACTAATTATGAGTTCATTATAAACGGCCAAAGTTCAGGCAAAATTGGTAAAAAAAGGCAGAGTTTCGGAGGTTTATAGCAAATTGGTTTTTCCAAATTCAGATTTTTTGTTACCGTAGAAACATAGGTATAGTGCAAAAGATACCAATAAGTTCAAAAATTTCAAAGAATGATCTCTTACAAAGCCATAATCACGTACGAGCGTTGGCCGCCCTTAAGTAAGTCCTTCTGTTCTTATAACAGTCCTGAAGTAGTCTATTCGCTTTAAGAAAATAGTGACGTATTCACATGGTTACATCTATCTATTCTTCCATATATTAGAGTCTATTGTTGCTATTGCGTCATAAAACAGCTGTTCTACATCTTTGAGTTTGAATGTTGAATTATTGGCAGCAATATATTTTTTTATTTGGGCCCACATCTCAATAGGGTTGAGTTTACAATGATACGGTGCTAGGCGGAGAATTTCAATGCCATTTCAACATTAACAAAAAACAATATATAACAAGGTTGATTTTTTAAAAAGAATAAGTTCATCAAAACCCCATTTTAACATTCTTAACGCGATTAGACGTTTAAAGGGCACATTTCAACTGGTCAATGTGAACACGACTTTCCAATTTTGACTGACTATAGATCAAGCGCAAGACATATTTATAAATGTCTTGGACAAGTCTTTTTAATCTATTAGAGTTCTATCAAGTATTTACGAGGGTCAAACTGAAAGTTCTTAGAAAATCAAAAACTAAGCATTCTAGCAAGTTATTAGTTTTATTATAACTTTTAAAAATAGCGTCCATTTACATCAATACATCGCTGCATTTGATGGAACCATTGAGAAAAGCACCTTGCCCACTCGGCCTTAGGGGTCTCTTCGACGGCGTTTTGAAGAGCAGCCACTGCTTCTTCGGCGTCTATAAAATGTTTCCCTCGAAGTTTTTCTTTTATTTTCGGGAACAAATAAAAATCGCAGGGTGCGAGGTCGGGGCTATACGGCGGGTGACCCAGTAATTCCACGTCTGAGGTCGCCAAATAGTCGATCGTTTGCCTGGCGGTGTGCGACGAGGCATTGTCGTGATGAAGGAGGATCCTGCTGCGAGGTCGTTTCTCTCGAACTTTTTCCAAGACAAGTGGCAAACAGTTGTTAGTGTACCACTCTGCATTAACCGTTTTCTGATCCTCTAAGACAACTGTCGCGTAATGACCTGTCTTTCCGAAGAACGAGGCCACCATCTTTTTTCCAACACTTCGACCTCTCTTCACTTTAGTTGGCAACTCTTCGGAAGGAAACACCCACTGAGCAGACTGTCTTTTGGTTTCCGGATCATAACAGTAAATCCAGCTTTCGTCACCCGTTAGTATGTCGAACACAGCATTTGAGTCACCTCCGTTAAATTTTTGGATCATTTCTCGGCACCAATCAACACGGCGAAGTTTTTGAGCCTCGGTCAAATTATGCGGTATCCAGCGGGCACAAAGCTTCCTGACCGCTAAATGTTCATGGAGGATTTTGTGCACTTGACTCATACCTATGCCTAGACTTGTCCGAATCTGCTGATAGGTCACTCTTTTGTCAGTCTCTATCATACGCCGCACAACACTGATATTGTCTTCAGTCGTCGCTGTAGAAGGCCCTCACGCAAATCATCGGTGAGATTAGTTCGACCACGTTTGAATTCATTAAACCAGTTGTAAACTGTGGCACGAGATGGGGCTTCATCGTGAAAAGCCAATCGAAGTCTATCATAACTTTTTTGTTGACTTATATGACATCGAAAGTCATAAAAAATCATTGCACGAAAATTTTCTCGGCTTAAATTCATTCTGACGTGCACAGACAATTTTCAATTTGCCGCCAAATCGTAAAACAAATGACAATTGAATGAAATGTATGTTCAATATTATCGGTAAAGAGTTCTATTTTCAAAATTTAAACTTATTTTTTTAATATAATGCTTTTAAGTTGCCAGTTCTAAAAACTTTCAGTTTGGCCCTCGTATATAATGCTTACTTTAAGATCGTTTTTAGTTTTGGGCAATGATATTTAAAAATAATAGATATGTTACGTAACCCCACAATATGAACACCCAAATACGTCCTAATTAGGACGTCTTGCCCTCAGTCCGTCAAAAGCGTTGCTAAGTGACACAAGTCGCGTACTTGAGAAAAAATGCCATCTAGAGCAAGATCCCAGGGCCGCCAGACGTCACGTATTTTCTGACGGTTCAAATGTGGACGATTGAGTAGTGTTAGTATGTACTATGATCGTATGCCTACCTGCTAGCTTGGTCAAACGGCCAATTTCCAGGTATCGGGTAATCACGGTACATAAAAACATTAATTACTTCACGTAAATTCTCACGGCTGATTTTCATTTCTGTTTTCGAGTGTATAGTTAAAAAAAAATTGCCAATACTCCCAGACACTTTCCATCGGCCATTTTGTTTGGCAGACGCCTTAAGGGTCTCAAAATAATTAGTTCACTTCACGTAAATTCTGACGCTCCATTTTTATATAAGTTCATCCGACAACTATTTTAAAAACTTTTGACAAGAAGACAGACCGATCCAAGGGGCTAATCGTCCTCTAAACTAAATTTTAATATCTCCGTGAGTGGGAGCGTGAGAGCATTATCTACGCGCATGAGACTGAGTGAGACCGACTGCGCTGTTAAGGGCATGAAAATTACTTAAACAGATATTTTATAATTTTGTGACCTTTTGTTGACAAGTAAATTATGGCAACAAAAATTTAAAAAAAAAATGACATATAATAAATAATACTTAAGTATGCCGACATTCATTTTTATTTTCTATTTATTAATTAGAATTAAATAATGTTTTTTTAAAATAACACTTAAAGTTTTTATTTTTTTTATAAATGATTTTTTTAATTATTTTATCAATTAAAAAAGTTTTAAAAATTTTTAGATGTCAGCTAATTTACTTTATTTTTTTTACTAATTATTTTTAATTAATATCATTTTTAAATAAAATAAAAAATTGGTCAGGTGACAGCTCTTGAGGCCAACAGCTAAAGTCACTCCCAAATAAGTCTGTTTTTCCTTAGGAGTCCAATTTGGTAAACAAACACCACTTGATAGAAAAAAATCAAAGTTTTACATTAATCTCATGCACTGAACTAAATGATTTTGGTTGTTGTGTCGAAGTTAACCAGCATTCCATGCTATCACAGGATGTGATTTTAATCCAGCATTATTCAAAAAGGGCAAGCAAAAGCAGTTTAATATTTTGAAGAAAAATGAAGAGTACCAATAAGGTTTTTGACCGTTTTGGTACGTTGGATTTTGTTGGTGATGTAGATGAAGAAGAACATGTATTCAACATAATACGAAAATTTATCTGTGATGTTTACAACGTTCCTGGAATAATTGATTTACATGCTGCCAGACTATAGTTGTTTATTAATACATACCTGGTATCTGATATAAATGAAGAATTCAATCGAAAGAATTTAAGAAACTTCGATGCCAGTAACTTACCACCTTGTAAAATTCAGCTTTGGCAACAGGTTCGATGGACTAGCTATATCGTTAGTCTTTGTAACAATGTAAGTATGAAGATGATAAATGTTTTCAGCCCCAAAAACAATGGCTGGACACCAAGATGGTAAATATGATTTTCATTGGTTCGATGGAGATCAGTTACTGGGTTTTGTCAGTTAGTCGCTGGAAGAACAATCAGGTAAATTATTTTCGTTTCTCATATTATTTGTATCTCTTTACATTTTTCAGACCTTCATTGTTCACCTTGTTTTTTACAGAGGAAGAAAATTAGGATAATGCTGATGATGACGATCACGATTTAGATATTCAATTTCAAGATTGGCTAGATGATGAATTATCTAATTTCAACGATGATGATAATGAAGATCAAAAGCCACTGTTAAGAAATATTAAAGGATTAATATTATTCTACTTGATTTCCAAATTTCGAATAAATAATTCATTAAAAAATTGCTCTTATTTAAATATTTTCTTACTTATTACATCTTACTTATTATTTAAATATTATATAAAAATATTTTTTATATCTAATTAATAAATAGAAAAAAAAATTTCGGCTAACTTCAGTATTATTTATTGTATGTCAATTTTTTTTGTTGCCATAATTTACTTGTCAACAAAAGTTCTAGAAATTATAAAATATCTGTTCTAGTAATTTTATGGCCTCAACAGCGCAGTCTGTCTTTCTCAGTCTCATGCGCGTAGATAATGCTCTCGCGCTCCCACTCCCAGAGATATTAAAATTTAGTTTAGGGGATGATTGGCCCCTTGGATCGGTCTGTCTTCTTGTCAAAGGTTTTAAAATAGTTGTCGGATGAACTTATATAAAAATGGAGCGTCAGAATTTACGTGAAATTAACCAACTATTTTTAGACCCTTAAAGCGTCTGCCAAGCAATATGGCCGACGGAAAGTGTCTGGGAGTATTGGCAATTTTTTTTTAACTATACACTCGAAAACATAGTATTTGAAAATCAGCCGTGAGAATTTACGTGAAGTAAGTAATGTTTTTATGTACCTTGATTACCTGATACCTGGAAATTGGCCGTTTGACCAAGATAGCAGGTAGGCATACGATCATAGTACATACTAACACTACTCAATCGTCCACATTTGATCCGTCAGAAAATACGTGATGTCTGGCGGCCCTGGGATCTTAGACTAATCGTGTGTGTATAGGAAACGTAAAAACTATGACAAAAAAAAATCAATAACGCTCGGGGGATCTCGTATCATATGAATTATATACAATAATTATAATAAATAAGTATATTTTAGATATTTTAACTTTAAATCCATTATAAAATACGTTTACTACGGCGAAAGAGAAAGTAAATTGTTTTTCTTACGAGTGTAAGGACAAAATATCCTCGGTCATAGACTATTTGAATAGAAGACCTAATAGAGTAATACGTTTGATACCTACAATAGCGCTGTTTGAATTAGTGTTCGATTGATTAAAAACTTGTGTTTTTTCCTTCTAACTTTTTTGTTGTTGATTTTTTTAAAAATGAATTCTAATGTACCGAGTGCATAATTGCATTTGTAATGTTTTAATAATTATTTATACATTCATCGATATTTGACTACTGTTCTGTAAACAAAAAAGTGAAATCAAAAACATGGTTCTATTTTTTTTTAATTTTACACAAGTATATTATTTATACATTAGAATACTTAGGCTACAATTTATAAAAAAATAACTTAGCCGTGAGTGGAAGCTACCTAATATCTTTTTTACGCTAAAATTATCTAATAAGTACTTAATTGTGTACAATAATACTTTAAATCAACATGAAAATATTTTAGAAATTTTGAAAAGACACGAAAGACGAAAACATCTCCATTTTAGGTTTGTACCTTCTGTTTCGTTGTTTTTGTTAGTCTTTGCAGTGATTGGACAACGAGCGACGTTTGGTACAACTAACAGTCACAAACTCTTTCTTTTGTTTTTACTACACGAATAATTCCATCCCTTTTATATCATCTAGCAATGTGTGTCACTTTAGTAATAAGAATTGTGCATGTGCATCTCGATCGGCACAGATTTTTTAACAGATTTGCGAGTGTAAAACATATCTTTACTTTTTAAATATCATTGGTTTTGGGTATATTATTCTTCTACATGCTTACGCTTCTTAAAAGCGCCTTTCCAATAATTTACCTAAAATTTAATCTTGTAGTAGGTACCTAACAAGCCTCAATTATAAAAACAACTGATCTCGAGTACATTAAATATTGTTTAAAGTAATTATTTGTTTCGGAGCACTTTATAAAATCTCTAAAAAACATGCCTAGTCTTTTTAGACTTGTAATCCGTTATTATAAGAATACTTTGCTAGTTGGGTGTTCTTACAATGTCGGCAATTATTGATGAACACTGTACACATTGGATGAAGTTAACAGTAACTAACATAATTATATTTTAGAATGTGATTTTCAAAACTGGTTCTAATAAAAATGTAGTAGGTAACATCCATGAAACATGTTAAAGGTTTAGGAAAAGAAGGGAGCTTCTAAATATGACTTGAGTATAAAAATATAGGTAGGGTTTGCAATATTGCTGATTTGTGACTATTTGTCTACTTCTAATACTCGGAACTGTGAAAATAAACTGTCTTATTAGAGGACAGAGCAGTTGAAAAATCTTGAACTTAATTTAACATGTTTGTTGGGTGGCACCTCAGATAATAATATAACGAAAAGAATTGTGTATTGAAATACTATTGATTTTTGCGCTTTCATACCTATAGCTGCAATTTAAATGGGTAATTTTTTTATGTAGAATATACCTAGTGTTTATCTTCTGAAACATCACTATAGCCAAAGGTGTAACGGTCCCATTAAAAATAGAAAAACTAACATTTATTTTTGACTAAGATACAAATAAACAAAATCAAAGGAAACCGTTTTTAGAGTTGTACTTTTAGCGCGTTTAAAAAAATATGACTATGAACCATTACGATGCGTGCACACACACAGATAAAAGCAAAAGTCTAATGGTTATTTGTTAAAGTTTTTCATAAGTTTTGTAAAAAAGTGCTACAAACATAATTAATAATTGTTATCTTCGGCATGTTACGCTAAAGGAGTATAACTCCTTATGTGCGTACATAAGTACATATACTCTTTTTTTTATTAACAGAAAATGATATGAAAAGCTGGTCTTTATGAATTAGTATATATGACAAAAATTTAAACTCATAAATATATTGAAAAATTCAAATTTTTTAACTAAAGTTATGTTTCTTATAATATGAAATAGGTGTGAAGTCATTAGTCACTTTATTTAATATAAGATATAAGGCAATTTCAACAATCAAAATTATGACTGCGTTCGCAAATGAGGGCAAACACACGGCGCTCATTAATTTAGATGTACTTAATATGATCTTTAAACATTGAGTAGTCATTTAGACAACCGTATATAGTGTTGAAACTACTTAAATCTAGTAGAGGCTATTAGTGCCGAGTAATGGCACTATGTGCAATCTAATGTTTGCACCTGTGTATGTGTGTCAATATAATATGCATTTAACAGGAGCATTTTCAAAAAGTGATAAATTCAAAGTTTAACTGTCTTAGGGCCACTTGCACATTCCCAGGTTACCTTTAATATTGAGTTAAACTGTCAAATATAAAGTGATATAACCCTAGTTAGATCCTTACTCAGTGTTACTCAGTGTTAAATACTAAGAACGTGCAAGTGGCCCTTAATAACAAGCCAGCAGAGTTATTTCAAATTCATATCTGCCTACTTAAAATTGTAATACAAATGTTTTAAGTATGTCTGCCAAAGAAGAAAAAAATATACATTTTAGGATGAACTTATTTAATTATTTCAGTGCGGTTGTCAAAGATTCTATAAATGTGTTGTGACAACACGGGGTTAAAATTTATAATATTAATGTGATATTGTATTGTGAATCCTGTACAGGAAATTACCATTAAAACTGTTGATGAAGTGATGAAACAAAGCACAGTTAGATTAGAAGTCTTACATTTAATATTGCAATATAACAGTAACTAAGTAAATATATGTCGGTACCTCAATAGGACAGTTCATTCTATATTTTTAAGAATGTATTAAAATTTAGCACGTTTTAAAATCTTGTTATTTTGACATACTTCATTCATTTTATTATTCAGTGCAGACGGAAGCGCTTTAAATGGCGGCTCCCCCAAAAGAATTTAAGTATTCAGTTTTCTTATTATTTTATCTTATTCTTTTATTTTTATAAGATTAATAGTTAAAATATTAGAAAATAAACACATTATTGAAATAATGTAGGAAAATCCTTAATACGTCGGCAGACTATAATTTAGCCAAGCAAACAGTGTTAGATTATAATCTACCTAGCGATGTTATTATTAAAAAAGTGAACTGTACAAAACCAAATACAATTTACGTGTTTTTTTTAGATTGTTCGTAACATGTCCATAACAAACCGTTAAATAGTGAATGAAATGAGGAGGTTTACAATTGATCTATGTTAACAATAGTTTGTGCTGTACAATATGTGTAGTTTGAAAACAGTTGAATAATGTTTTTTATCACTACATCTTTCCTACTTTTATAATTTTTTGGTATAATTTTATTTTTATATTTTACTATATTACTTATCATTTGAACTTATATGCAAATAAATACTAAAAAGCATAAAAGTATATAAGATTTTAAACTTAAATCGTCGCGTATTATTAACATTTTTAATTATTTATACGGGATACTCACGATCTTCTTTTATTTTATTTGTCGACATTTCGGCCTAGTTGCATAGGCCGTGGTCACGACGGGACAGTTTACCGTCAACTTGAAATAGTACCTATTTTTTTCGTTTTACAATTCAACAGCTTTGGTACAAACAGTCATACACATTATATTTATACCTACATATTTTGGTGATTGGTCGTTGGTCGAGTGGCTAGCTTACACGCCTAACTACATCGACTAACCGCGAGGCTCGGGTTCGATGCCCGACAGCGGCAGGCATTTGTGTGATGAACATATAGATGTCTGCATTGCCGGGTCTGGGTGTTTATTAAATTTATCCTGGTATTTATTTGTATTAGTATAGTTGACTAACACCCATAACACAAGCATGTAATTTGCTTACTTTGGAGTTACGTTCAATTTGCTTAAATTGTCCAGGGATGTTTATTTATTATTGATTTTTTTTAAAAAGGCGCCTTTGTTCACTCTGGTCTTTTTCTACATGCAAATGCAATGCAAAATCATTAAAATTTATTTTGTTTTCTTAGTGTCATACGGTAGAAAGTAGAAACAATTGTAAAGAAAATATTTAAGTAGGTATATAAAAACGTATAATGTGTTACACAACTGGTTTTCAGTTTAATAAAGAATTGTGCATGTAATAACTTTATTTAAAATTTGTACGTCACCTGTTGACAAATGTGTTTGGTAAGACATCGAAACTGTAACATCTTTTATGTAGGTACAGTATCCGGCACGTAACTTGGCAAGGTTTCGAGGTGGTGGGGGTAAGTTCGCGCATCGTACACTTAGTGGAACAAAAAAGTGATCACTTTTATTATTGGTCATT
>NJDD01001955.1:69407-94441 GCA_002245505.1 Calephelis nemesis | reverse complement strand
ATCGGCATTACGTCATGCCCCGCGTCCCGCTTGACCACCAAAGAGACCTAAATAATTGCTTCTGCGCATCTAACGACTCTTGCCAACTTATGTGCCGGGAATTGTACCCACATTTTGCAAATAAATAAATATGAAATAAAATCGTTCTAACGGTATAGCTATGAAAGCGTAATAGACACAGACTTTAGCATTTTTATTATTAATTTATAATATTCATTTCATTAGGAGATCCTAGATTCCAAACTTTGATAAACGGCTCTCTCTTTTTCCGAAATAGAATTCAAAATCAATTGCTATATTTATAGTTGGATGAAATTACTTATTACCCATAGGTGTGTGTAGCAATCAGTGTATCAAGAAAAATCAGTTTTGGAACTCACATATTAGTAAATGTGGAATATTTCCACTGCAACTACATGTATTTTAAAAAAAATACTAAGTATTTAGATTTAGTCTTAGTTTATTAATAAGGCGGTTGTCGCAAATTTTTCATTGCAATATATTAGTTGCTTGTTTTCATAAAAATGAATAATTGAAAAATTGGACATAGTTATCATTATTTATTTTATTGTAGTGAAGAACATTATGTACATAAAGTAATTCCTATAAGGTTGTAAAAATTAAGCAAGACAATGTAAATTTTATTACATTTCTTCAGTTGTGTTTTATTCATTCCCCCTCTGAATCTGACGAAACTTCTATCCAAGTTGAAGCACCTTTTTGTGCTTTAATTTCTGCTGTGTGTGGCAGTGATGAAACAACTGTAAATGAAATGAATACATTTTATAGCCTTTGGATAACAAAAAGTAAATACACAAAAATATCATAACAGCAAGTGGTGACCACTGCTTTTTATATAAAACTATAGCATAACATATTGGAAAATAAGCAGACAGATCCCCAGGTTGGGCAACAAAGAATACAAATAGAAAATGTGTATTTTCAATTTTCTAATAAACAATATTGCCCGAGATAGGATATGTGCCCGGTTGGCGATAGGCTTACCAACTATCACATTGTGGGACTTCGCGTCTTCGGCTTGTCGTGGGTTGTGTGCCTGTCTACTTTTCAGGGATATGGGAGTGAAGATATTTTTACTTTCTACGCTTATAGATTTCTACATAGTAATAAATCAATGTCGCTCATAGATATAACATTTTACTTCTATGTTATCAATAAAATGTCGCATGTGGGCCAATTCCGAAGAAGATTATGCTAGGAAGTTAGCCCTAAAAACCGAAACATTGCAATGGATTACTGTCATGGCAGGTCAGGTGACTACCTGGTCTTAATGTACTAGTGCAATAATCCAGCAACCTTAAATTACCAACTGTGCGATAAACGTGTCATCCATTATATCACAATAAGGTGGATGACTGATATTTCATATTTTATTAAAACTAAAACGCCTAACGCATAAAATGCAGTTTAACCATAAAAATTAGCGACCTTATTTTTAAATACTACTCTGTCAAGAAAGTACCTACATGGGAACTAATTGCAAGTGCTTTTCTAATACGAGCTACAAAAAGGCAGAAGTATATTGAATAT
The DNA here is from genome assembly GCA_002245505.1 of Calephelis nemesis. NCBI lineage: Eukaryota > Metazoa > Arthropoda > Insecta > Lepidoptera > Riodinidae > Calephelis > Calephelis nemesis. Next base: position 92,890 of record NJDD01001955.1, on the reverse strand, counting down.
TCCCAATACATAAACATATTAGCGGGACGAAGATGATTTCGAATGAAAACCGTCGTTAAAAGAAAAAAAACATGCCAAAATAAAATCGGAGTTATGATCGCCCACTTGTTGAGAAACAATATGTATCTCGTATTCTCCAAGTGGTAAGTAGAGGCACAACCAGGGCACCCAGGACTAGCCGAAGACACTAATTCCCAAAATGTGATAGGTAATAAACCTATAGCCAACCTAGCACATATTTAATCACGGGCAACCTTGTTTGTATTAGAAAATTTAAAACAAAACATTATTTTTGTTGCCTGACCCGGGGATCTAAACCGGGACATTTTGAAGTCAAATACAACACCGGACTGTAGACCAGAGGCGATTAATATGTAATAGAAATATATCGTTGTTGGTAAATAACACTACGTTATGTTATTGTGTTAGTTAAAAGGAAAAGTACGTATCATATAGAAGGTACCCAGAAAATAACATCATCATCATTCTCTATAACTTTACCGGTAACCTGGGATCGGTGCAGTATGTTTTTTTCTTCCATTCATTCCTATTATTCGTTAGCTCTGCAGTCAATCCATTATTTCATCCATTTACACATAGTATATCCTTCCTCGCACAATCCATCCATACCTTCAATACCAAAAAACATTCCTTATTTTTACACCAACCCTTTCTTTCAATCCCACTCTTCCTCGTATCACACTTTCTTGCTTTTCCTGCACACCCAACTTTTGTTTTCATAAAGGAACGTTAAGATAAGCACAGAATTATGCAAAGCGAGTGACTCCAAATGTCACCACATAGATAGGATTGATCAAATTCCTTAAATTTAGCTAAGCTGTATTCTTACCTTCAAAATGTCAACCATATTGTACCTACTTAGATGAAAGTCTAATCCGGAAAAAACAAGAATTTACACAAATGCAGTGGAGTATACAAGTTATAATATATAAATAATACGAACCATCGTATTTACTAATTTCTGCTTCAATCTCTTCCACGTCAGTCATATCTTCATCCTTTTCCGTCAATTCATCAACATTGTAATTTTTAAGACAAATACTCAAGTTTTTTCTACTTAATGACTGAATATGTTCGTTTGTGATAATATCAGCAAAGCTTGTCTTTACTCTTTTTTGTCTAAAATTATAATATGAAACATTAATTTAAAATATATATACCTTATTCAGAACAAGTGTTTGTATCTTTTAACCAAAATAGCACTGAAGCATAAAAATCAAATGTTGCCCTAAGGCTAAGAACTCACGGAGCTGTTTTCACCCGCACCCGCCGCGGTCGTGGAATTGCAGTTTTATTTAAAAACTCACGAGACCAGTAATTTGTGCGGTCACGTAGTCGCCGCGGTTGAAATAATCGCTCGCAAACTTGTACGATTCTACGGGCGGGCGACCCCTGCCGCACGAACCGCAAACAGGCGCGGCCGCTGCGGGTTGAAAACCCTCATAAAATGTGCTCTTACTTTTTGCATGCTCCACAGAAGCTGTGGGCCCGCAAACACGGCAGGTGAAAGCCGCCTCGTGAGTTCTTAGCCTTAATGTTTATGATGTAATCACAAAAAACTACTAGAGGAAAACTTTTTTGCCTTTTATCATCTATATATATTATTAAGATTCCATATGTAACTTATATTATTTTAGACATGGTGAGGTCAGGAATGTGAGTACATTTTTTTATGAGCTGAAAAACCACCTGATACGAGTAATAAGTGGTTACCTCTGTCCATGGGCTACAGATGCGTCGCAAACTCTTATATACGCCTATAAAAATGTTCTCGAAAATCCGTGCCATATATAGGAAGGCAAAATCAGATTGTAGGCTTGGAAACCGTAGTAGACTGTAGAGTATAGAACTTAATCTCTTAAAATTGGTGATATTAATTATGAAGCTTTTTATAAATTAATGTAAATAAGTACCTACTTTATTTAAATGTTAAAATGTATAAGTTTATATATAAATTATTTATTTATTTAAATATTAATGAAACATTCGCACACCACGTGTTTAACACATATAATATTTCGCAAATAAATGAATTTCATTCCAAATACAGGTTCTGTGTTGATAGGAAATGAACGACACCTAAATATTCAAGATGGATGCATAAGATTACATAAGACTGTAATTTAGGCAAGCTCACCAATCTCCCGTCAGAAACTAAAGCGGACATTGCATAAGTAAGAATCATGGTGTGGCGGTAGGAATATTGTATCAATGCGGGCGAAGCGTCGTAGGGCTAGGGAGAGCGACTGTTTTAGGCTCCAGTAGTATAAAAAACAATCAATATAGTAGAATCCAATTTAAATTACTTGACAGTAAACTAGGCGGACATTGGTCGTTGCTTACGCGTCAATTAAAGAAAGGTTATGGGCGCTACGATTTTTGTCGTTTTTTCAAATGTATGAAGTAAAAGTGAAAACACTGAAGCGAAATGAAAGACACTGTTCCTATAGTATGTAAGATTTCGATGTAAAGCATTATTTATTCATTAATTAGTGTTTAGATCTCATGAAAAGATTCAATAAACGTATAAAAAATACTGTATGATTTTTATTGTTAATTAATTAATAATCATAAAACTAAACAATTACATAACCCTCGAAAAAAACCTATCCCTAAATAATTATACATGAAAAAGCTTAATGATGACACCTTTCAAACTAAAAAAAAACTATTCGTACTTCGTGGCTATGATGTCACATAGACACGTAGACCCAGGTATAACTTCCTTTTTAACGTTGTACACCGATAAAGTTCTAATAGTACCTAACTAAGTAATATCTGTTTATTGAAGAAATAAGAAACATTTACTAAGATTATAAAAGATTTTAGCACCTATTTATTCGAAAAGTTAGCGTACAGGCGTAACGCCTCCAACAACGAGGCTCGGGTTCTATTCCCGACGAAAACATTAGTGTAAGGCACGTCTCGTTGTCTATACTTCTAGGACTGAGTGTTTTTCGTTAATTCATTCCAGTACCTACTTAAGTATGCCTATTGTTGGCTGACACACATAACACGAGAATATAATTGTGCTTACTTTGGGGGTTTAAGGCCAGTCATTGGAAAAAAATTGGGTAAAGTTGAATCTTTTTTTTCGTCATTTGCAGATGTTATCTGGATCTAGTTCTATGATTTTTAACCATATTTACTAAATTTCCTATAGCGTAAAATCAGGATCAAATAAAATTACCTCGATAGACTTATTTGTTATAAAATGGTTATTTTTTTATAGTTTTCGTATATTTTATGAAAATGGTTGCGATAATTTTTGTAATACTTGAACGTCATATACATAACCGAATTTTATCGCTTTTTAATTTTATCATTTCGTTTAAATAAATAAAGATTTTCGATTTGGCGCTTACGCCGTTTAAGTACAATTAAGAACTTTCGCATTGAAGCTAACTTTTTCTTTCACATGGAAAAGTAACGCCAGCCGCCTATAGTCCGAGACTTCACTTTTTTTGTGCACTGTCCCGGTGATCACTGGTCACTGCCAACGACGGATCTATGTCTAGAGAGGTTTTTTTTTCTTTTTACTCATAATTAACACGAAGTTTATTAATTACGAAAAAACTACGACCCTCTTCTTTCACTGTGGCACCAAAACTCTTGTTTTGCCTTGGATTACATGATGAACGGCAAATAACAAAATAAGTATTCCATGACGAACGTGTCTAATCTATTAGATAATACAGATCTGAAACCTATTTTGTTGACTTTATTGCTAAAAAAACTACCGATTCCTCATAATTTCACCTCACCTCATAGGTTATATCGGTAACTCGTTTGAAACATGTGTTGTGCAATCAAATCAATCTGTCTGTCTGTCAATCAATCTGTTGAATACTGTTTTAAGTTAGTAATGTGTCTTAAATTCTGATGGTTTTATACAAGTTTGTGTGTTTAAACGTGTTATTTTTTTGGATTTACATATTCAAATTTCACTACAGTAAAAATAATTAATAACGATGTGTTCTTTACTTTTATAAAAAATAGGTTTATATATAACAACTAGTAAATATATTTTAAATATGTAACATCAAATTTAATAGTTAAAGCATTATTTTAAATTAAAAATGTTTACCAGCACTTTCTTCAGAAATCGTAAAACTACCAACGCGATATATTCCTGACCACCAGCACACACGTTACATACTACTACTTACATATAAATACATAGACTGAATAGCACGCAGAAGGAACTCATCTACCCCATAATCCAGCAAAACATACCAAGGTTCCATCCACAACCCTATCGACAACTTTCTCGAGATCCACAAAATCGCAAAAAAAAACATGTAGCCTACAGCCAGATGCTTTTCTTCAATGTGGAGTAAAAATACCTGATCCATATTCCAGACAGCATCTAATCACATCTATCCTTGCTTCCTCCATTTAACAACTTTTTCATACAATTTTGATGCTCCCGCTATTTTTGAATCATTTAAATACTCAAACTTAACAAAATCAACATGGACATATCCATACATATCTCTAAAAAATCACTTCACCATTTAAACATGTCATTTATTTTGAGAGAAAATCGCCGCTGTCTCACTTCCGAGATTTCATCATCTTTCTGCCAGTTCCCTTCCCCCTTTTTACTCTCGTTACTCTCTGACGTTCCTCTTTCACTAAGTGTTTAGTGCTATTCTTACAGAAACAGTTCATACTTTTTAACTTTGTTATACTATTTCTACATTCAACTCCAAAAATGATCCATATAACCCGGTTTTTCTATTTATATTATATATAATCACCTGCTCGTCCTATCATACGTTAACATTCATTACTTGTACATTTTTACGTCTTTTTCGCGACATGGTTCACGAAAAAACCTACACGGTGAATCCAAGTAGTTTTTCAAAACTTTCAAACATTAATCCACTTCTTAGATCAGCAGGCTCACATTTTGCAACCTGTCATGAACTTGACTATCATACATGCTTCCTACATCCGCAACTTTTAATTTTTCACTTTTAATCCTTTTAAGCCCTCTAAATGTAACACGCCCTCACGCTCTAAAACAGAACTTTACATCCTCACGTCGCCTTCAGAGGACTTTATCTTGTGTACGTTACGCCAGCAATAAAGTAGCACCAAGGACCTGGGACATATAATTAGTGCTCAATCTGCTGTAATTGTGCGCCGAATAAAAAAAATATATTGCATGTTGTCGTTTTGGAAATGAACGGATAAAACGATTTTGCTGGAGTCACGTTATTCCAGCAGGAAAATTCTAAACGAATTATCGAATTTGCATACACGCGACTAGGGCTCGCTCCGTGATGTTACCTCCCCCGCTACCCGCGCGGCCGTTGCTTATCAACCGTTCGCGCTCGCGTCACCACCACTTCGCGGCGCGTCGCTCGCATCCCGTTTAGATGCACGGGTTATTTTCAATTTGTGAGTTTTATGTATTAGATTAAGTATTTATTTTAAAGGTTTTTACTAAAGTTTAGTAAACATTTACTTACAAATATTCAAGTTTCTACCTTTTTGTTTAGATCTAGTAAAAATTGCTTAAAAATTACGTTTGTTGTATGAGAGCCACCTTTTACTATTCACTTTATTGTTATTTAATTATTTATTTTTAAAGGTAATATACAAATTAATATTCTGTGAAAATTTGAAGAGTCTAACTTTTACAGTTATTATTATTGATAAAAAATACGAAAAAAAACAACGTTAATTGTATGGGGTAACCTTAATACCTTTTGATTTTTAGTATTTGTTGTTATAGCGGCAACGGAAATATATCATGTGTAAAAACTTCAGGTTTCTAGCTATCACGGCTTATGAGATACAGCATGGAGACAGACAGACAGCGGAGTTTTAGTAATAGGGTTCCATTTTTACCCTTTGTGTACAGTACCCTAAAACTGTGCTAGTGTCGTTGCCCTTGATAGGACGTAGGTATAGGACGTAAGGGTCATTTATCGTAATTATATTTCAGTGTCATTTATTTAGTTTGACATTTTTGTTTGTTTCAAATTTCGATATCTGGACTGGAGATTTTTTTATGGCGGTAGTAATACTACAGTGATTCCTTTTACAAGGATTCTTTGTCATATTACTACCACCACATTGTATGACCGCTTATCTTAAGCTTATGTAACGCCACCTTCTAAATATTTCTTTAGATGGCCTATTATTAATGGTTTGAGTATAAATAAGTTCATTTTGGTGTGGTATAGGGTATATCGGAAATACCGTAGCTTAATGAGAAGTTTTTTTTTCAATGACTGCCGTGAAATTAAAATCTAGATACATTATATAAGGGCCAGTGGCGTGTGCTCCATAAAGCACAAAAGTATTGCTTCCTCCTTAAATTACTTGTGTATTTAAGAAAACTAATATTGATTAATATCCACGTCATCTATGAACACACACTGCAAAATCATCAAATTAGCAATAAAAGTGAAACCAAAGCACGAACTATATGTGCTATTATAATCTTAGCAAGTGTGAAATTTTACGAGTCATATACAAAAAAATATGATTGATGCGTGAGTGAATGCACGCACACACGAAGCAACAATTTTTATGCCTGCCTTACTTGAAACCTCAGTGCACTCCCCTGATAAGGACGATAAAAGTCATAAAAACTGGCTCCAGAACTTTACTGACAGTGTTTTTGTATACAGATAAATGACATGAAGGTGCATTACAATAATAAATGATGAGATTAATTCTTACCTTAAATTATCATCACTTATTATTACTTTCTTTACTAAATCAACAAGGTATTTACTTCTTTCGGCAGCGTTTATAATAGCTTTATGAACAATATTAGAATTGTATATGGCAGCTCCATTTAGATCCAAGACACATAGTTCTTTATATTGATTCATTCCAACAACCAACAACCCTCCATTCATGTTACCTTCTTCCGTACTACTAGTGCAAACAGACTCTTCTACGTAACTTGGGTCTGAGACGAGTATGCTGAAAATTAATTGTAACTTAGATAATTAACTGCTTTAATATGTGTCGAGTTTGCATGCTAACCTGTAAAATATGGTCCTGTAACTGAGTCATGAGATTCTCAAAAATCTAGAACACGGTGTCGTAAAAATCAACTCCTTCACCATTGTATTGTATTTCAATGGCGTATTTCTTAATTAGTCTCGTCTGACAGAATGTACACCTACCGATTTGCTTAAAATAACAATTTTTAAACATGAAATCCTAACAAAATGTTTAAATATTAGGTGATGCTTTTTAAAGTTTTTCAATTGATTACTCTGATTTTGCGATAGGACCTGATTTAAGAGGTCGAAGGGCATTTGCGGGTTTGTATGAATGTCCTTCTTTTTTATGTTACAAATTTGAAATTTGGCAGAGTCAGTCTACATATTAGTTAACGTCCACTAAGAAATTATTTTGCAACAGGACAGGATTAAGGTAGTTTAAGGGCTGTCACAAACTTGTATGGAAGTCCCTTATTTTCTGTGTTAAATATTTAAAATTTAACAAGGAGGTATTTTATAGTTAGAAGACGTTCGCTAAGAACAGATTTTCTGTCAGGGCCGGTTTACGGAGGTCTAAGGATTCTCGCGGGTTTATATAAAATTCATTTATTTTTTGTACTACCGTTCTGAAACCTAGCAAGTCTAAAGCTTGTAAGTAGGAGACATTGTTAAGAAATAATTTTGTGACAGGGCTGGACTTAACGGCCTTTGCAAGTTCATAAGAAATCCTTGGATATATGTGCCTGGAAATTCATGGATAGATAGATTCTTAACAGCTAAAACACGTCATGTACGCACATATTACGTAGTAGTTACGTGAAGGCAGACGTTGCTGTCGCACGTAGGTATCAAATGTATTTGTCGCTGCCATATGCTACTTGATTATTTAATGGTCACTTTTTCTGAGAGCTATTGTATTACTATTATTATATTCCCTGTATATTGCTATTATTTTGTACGTTAGAATAAAAAAATGAGATGGAATAAACATATGATTCAATCTATTTTACGTACTTTTAAAATTCATTTTAAGCTTCGTTCAATCAGGTACTTAGTAAAAATATCACATTTGTATCTTAATTTCATTTTTCTGTTATATTACATTCGAATATCTAATAAATGCCTGTCATTATTTATTACGTCTCTGATATTATGTAACTGCACAGTTGCAAAAGAGATTTCAAAAACTACAGTAGTAAAACAAATCAAGTGAAAGAACTTTTATATTTTGATTACAGCTACAGAACCCTTCATGGACTAATCCATCTCACACTTGGCGGCTTTATTTAATATTTTCGTCAGTAGTGTACATCGAAGGCCTTCGAGATCGGGGTTCATCTTTCATATTATCTGCCACGGTAGATTTTTTCTATCCATTTTTTGACGGATTATTAAAACAGAGCCGAATCACCTAATGTACTGACCATATCATTATGGGTGGTTTTCAGTGATAGCCCCTTCTCATTGAGGTACTTAATGACACAGAACACTTCATTTGCATAAAGTAGGTATGTCTGATTGTTTTGTTCAACTTTTTTCGTAACTAATTGTTGCACACTTTTCGAACTTCATACAAGTAACTACTCCGAACTAAATAATGTGGGTAGATGTGATTTTTTGAATTGAATTGTGTTTGGTTTAGTGTTGGGCGTAGTAGTACTTTTCAATCCACCCTCTTATATAAAAAAATAATCAGAAGTTGCGGACAACAGGTGGTTAAAAATATATATATATAATAGTCATGTTATTTACACTTTTATAACTCAAGACCAGACACAATTTAGTTGAAAATTGGAAACAGGAGACGGAAATTTTTATCCGGCAGTAGTTAGTATCTTACATTTTGTAAAAAAAAAGGGGATGTTAAGGTTATTAACAAAGCTCCTACAGCAATCGTTATGTGTAACACGTCATCACTACTCGTCCATGAATGAAAGTATTATTTGTTTGACATTTTAACGTTAACAAAAAAAATGCATAGGCGTCGACCCGTCATTGACAAAACAAAGATATGGAAATACTTATAGTTTATATTTTTTAGGTGTTTCCATATAAACTTTATTTCAATCTATCTATCTATGGTTAATAAAATAAAGCATGATTTTACGTATCAGGACGACATCTAATTATATCCTCTTTTTAATTTGTTAAAAAATATAAACAATGGATATTTTTATTTCACTTTATAAGAAAATAAATTTAAATAAGAAATATAAAAATACTAGTGAAAGTATCAATATGATTTACGGCGGCGTACAGTAGCTGATCCTACATAGATGGACATGTGCATGGCTGAGCATATACTTATAATTGAAGTCTGCGAAATAATATTGGTAGCAATACTTATTTGGCCTTTATATTTTATAACAAAATACATGAACTTACTTATTACTAAATATGGCAAATGTAACACATACTGGATAGTGATACAACACAGTTGGTATGGGATCCTTTTCAGATAATGTATGGATGATGATATTCTCTCCGCTCCTGGTGACATCCGGCCTCTTGAAATGAGCCAATGATGCTAATGTCGCTATACTAGCACATTCTATTAAATTTCCATCATGGTTTAAAATTTTAATGTCAACTCGCAAAGACCAAACCTGAAAAATGTAAGTAACAAAGGTGAGTGTATTTTGAAATTAAAATCATTTAATACTTTGTGTCAAAAAAGAATCGGGAATAAATCATTTGTTCATGCTTTCAAATTCAATTTTTTTTTTGTTGTTAGACAGACACAACACTTTTAAATTTTGGTGTGGAGTTTGAATTGTATCTTTTATTTATATTAAATACAGTGCTGTTTTTAGTTATATCATATCTAGTGTGTATTGCGAATTTCAAAATTGACCAAAACATAGAACAAAGAGTTTGTTTGAAATTTTCCATCGCCAATGGGATTTCTTTGGGAGTTAAAGAAAATGTTACAGAAGGCTTACGGTGAGTCGACTTTATCAAAAACTCATGCTTATGAGTGGTACAAAGCATTCAAAACCGGTCTAGATGTGACGGAGATTTGCCTCGCTCTGGGAGGTCATCAACATTAAAATGTTATAACCTAGACCCAAGAGTTTCCCTAAGAGAATAATTCAAAGAAAACAAAATTCTAACTGTAGCATCCCAGTATATCTTTGAAAATTTAATGTATGTTCACAGAAACCCAAGTTCATTTAAAATAAATTGTGATATACACTGTGTCAATACAAGGAATAAAAATAATCTTGCTGTGCATCTGTCTTGTCTCCACAGAGTAAGCCATTCTTTCATGGGCCAATGTATACAGTTTTACAATAAACCTCCCAATTATATGAAAGAACTTCCAATTTATAAATTTAAGAAATGTGTTAAATGTAAATTATTCGAAAAAGGTTATTATGACGTTGCTGAATATTTAGCTAATAAGACTGCTTGGGATTAATTGCTCCTCAAGCCAATCTCTCATAAATTTAATGTATCATTACTTTAATTATTGTAAACATATTTTAAAATAAGAAAAAGACAAGCCCGCTGAGTTTCTTGCCGGATCTTCTCAGTGTGCGGCCGCATTCCGATCCAGTGGTAGATTTATTATGATACAGAGTGTCCAGTAATTAATTTTCCCTTTAACTGTGGCTAGCTCGACTGACGCCCTACTAGTAAAATAAATATGACCTTACTAAAAGTGTCATGGTTTTCGAGATATTGAGTTAAAACCGTTTTTTTTTAAATATCTCCCAAACGCTCGGTTATTTTTATGCCATTTCTTTGAATATCATTATCATTATCATATCATTTTTGGGTATTGTTTTTTTAAATACACTTAGATAGTTGATTGATAAATCCAATATATTATTTCAGTATTTTTAATGAGCTAATAATTTAAAAATGGTTTAATTGAAAAAAATGTGGAAATAAAATGTTACAGTTACAGTGAAAAAAAAGTATGTAGCTTCTTGTGCAAATTATTGTAAAAACATGCCCGGATAATGCAGATTTTGAAATGATATTATTATTAATAGTTTTAATATTACATCTGCTTTTATTGCTGTTATAATTACAAAGGGGGCATTTTTCATATTATTTAACTATTTAATATATATCGAATTAAGAACAAAGTCATTATCAAAGTTTGTCAAACCGATAATTACTGTAATGTGCTTTATTGTAGTGCACAAATTAGTTTGAGTTTTGAAAGATGCCAAACTGGTTTTTGTGGGGTCCTGTAGCGTCTCAGACATGACGCGTCCTTTTTAAGTAGAAAGAGAGTTTTGCCGAAAGGTCAAACGATAAATAAAGAATATTACTTGAGCGTTTTACGAGAGCAAAATCGACGAAAAAGACCTAATTTGTGAAAAGAATATTCTTGCAGCACGATAATGCGCCTTCACAGAAGGCCATCATTATAAAACACTTAACAAATGCCATCGAGCAACCACTGTATTCACCAGACACGGCTCCAGTCGACTGGTACTTTTCCTACACTTAAATTACCACTTTGTGTTTTCGTTTTCAATCGGTAGAAGTGCCAAAAGAGCATTCGCGGAGAGATCTGAACTCAATTCTGAAAAGAGCATTCGCGGAGAGATATGAACTCAATTCTGAAAACAGCATTTAAAAAATGTTTTGATGATTTGAATAGGTATTTCTTGGCGTGAGTTTATCATTTATGAAAGAGCATACTTTGAAGGTGATAAAATAAATTTTGTAGAATAACATACAGTTTGTGTCTTATTGATCTTTTCCCGGTACGTTCTTGACAAATCTACAAGCAAGTGATGACAATAAAAAAACAAGACGGGTTGAACTCCGAGAGTGCCGCCAGAAGTGAAAACTTAAATATTAACGTTGTGCATTTTTGATATTTTGGGAGGGTTAGGGAACAGTTTTGCACGAATTGTTTTAATTATCAGTATGAAAGTACTATCATTTATGCACAAATATTATATTCATATCAATAACCGGCGCGGGCGTTTGGCTTGACAACTACGTGATGGCTACGTTTTTGCTTGACTACGTGACGGCGAGGAGCGTCGTCATATTATCTCTAAAACGAATATTGCTCGACTACACCTAAAGCTGATTTTCAAAATGGAACAAATAGAGCAATGTCTGTTAATTTATACAAAAACAACATCTACGTTTTATTTTAGATTTCGCGCAACCGCCCTGCGCCGTCTTACGATCTGACGCTAGTTTAGATGTTTTTACCCATTCCAAAAAAGTGCGCACCGCCGCTACTGAAGTTTTCACTACAAAAAACATTTTGAACATCAGTTTTAAAAAGTAAATAGTATAATAGTAAGTAAAGTTTTAAAAGTTAAAAAGTAAACAAATGGGACTTGACGTAACTCTATTTTAGTAACATATTTTAAGTTAGTGTAATGCACTTACTGTCAACTTCTATCCCGAAAGTAACATTATTACTGATTGACTTCTGATATAGTAGTTCAAAATAATATCTGTGTCTGTTCTAAAAAATATAAGTCTGAAATTATCGCCTTATCAGCTCCTGATGGCTTTGCCTGCTCGTAGCTTGGCATCTACTGCACATATTTTAGAAAAGGTAAAGGTGTTTGGTCGGCTAGTCGACAACACGTGTTTGAGTGGTTAATTCCGCATCTACGTGAAGCATGAATTCTTCAAACAATTTTAGTTTTTTTTTTAAATATTATAGTCAGCATATCTTTGAAGCCTGGACTACCAAAAAAACACCCTATTTTTGTAAATCTGAGAAATGATTTTACTAGCTTTAATAACAATTACATGCAGGGTAAGCATTGTTTTAAATTTTCTCAATAAAAATGCAGTAAAATTTTCTTATTACTGTAATAACCCTAATCTTGAGCCGCTATCAACGAAATCCTGGTATTGTAACATTACAATACCTGGATAACTCTTTCAAACTACTTTGGTAAATAAAACCGTGCCTTATACTATTTCAATGTATCATTTGGCTAGATGTTAAATTAATTAACAAATAAAAAAAAATAGCCATACAATCATCCATTTTTAATCTGATCTTTTAAAAGGGCTTGCATTACGTTTTACTTCATAAAACAAAAGAAAGTTTTAAGTGTAAGATAAGCTGTGAACAATTTTTGTTTCTTTTCAGGATATTGGAAGGCAAACTAGCAGATGTATTTCTTCATGGTAAAAAATTCACGCCTCCTAAGGACACCAAAGGTAGTGATGGTGCGTTGCCAACCTGAGACCGGGATGTAAGGCCTCGAGCAAAAGTAAGTTTACTGGCTAACTTACCCTCTAAACTGGAACACGTTAACGTCAAGCATTAATGTTATGGCGACAGGAATAGGGCGGTGGTACCAATCCGGACGAGTCACTGCAAAACTCTACCACCTAGTAGGATGTCATGGTGTTACTGACAGTAAGCCTATGTTCGCTTTTTAAGAGTTGCCTGGCAGGAAGGTAGATAGTCTATTCTGCAAAGGAGCCTGGACCAACACCGAGAAAAGTTTATCTTAATTAAATACTAAATTCTCGCAATTATTTATTAATTACTAACGATAAAGTTAATATTTTTAAAGATATGAATTTTTAAAGGTTCAAAAAATCTCAAATTTGGGTACTTTCGACCCATGAAAAATATATTTAAAAAAAACATAATGTCTAAGTAATATTTTTTTTTAATTTTCTATACAATTGTTAGCAATATTGTTAAAAGAGATTTAAAAAAAAAATATTGTTTATATCTTTTTTTTAATTGTTAATTCCGCGCGATCACAAGTATGTGTCGCTTACCTTTAAGTATCGCTGTCTCTCTGACTCATGCATTGCATCGGCCTCTCTGTGTCTTGTTATTTATCATTTATCTTAAAAACTATCAAACTCTATATAACGACACTGAACGGACTATGCATTTTATGGCGTTATAGAGAGTGGTCGTTAAATGGAGAGAAAGGAAAATCAGGATTCAAAAAAAAAAACCTATTTTAGTCTAGTGCTAGAAGTTATGTATTTACAAAAAAAAACTTATTTGAACGCTATTGCATATACTCTGTTGTTTTTGTCTGACGCCTTTTGCTGCACCAGTAATTTTGTTGTATTTTTTTTATTATTTTATTCATATCTTGTGATATTGAGGCATCTTGCTGATAAAGGAAGTAATTTTCCAATAATTTAGCTGCTTTCAGAGCTTCTTTAACGCTCGGTGAAGGCTCAAGCTCGTCCATCTCATCTTCTTCATCTCCTTGTTCTTGAACCTGAACCTCAGTTTTTCGTACTGAATCCAGAATTTCTATGTCTGTGAGTGAAGCTGTTGTAAGCCGGCAGTTGTCTTCTTCGATGTAGGTTTGAAGATTTACCGTATTTCCTGCCATGTTGACCTGTTGAATCCACTCAGTTAATGGAAGATCGTCGTCGCTATCAAACTCAAGTTCTGTTTCCACCTCATCAATCGTAGAATTGGTACAAAGTCCAGCATGTCGAAAAGAGTGCTTTATAGTTGTGGGCGTCACATCTTCCCAGGCTTTAGATAAAAAGTTTACTGCGTGCAGCATATTAACAGAAGTTTTACCTTCAGATTCGACTAGCTCCATCAATAATTTCCTTCTGTAGTGACCCTTGAGGCTTTTAATCACTCTCTGGTCCATTGGCTGTAAGATACTAGTCGTATTTGGAGGAATAAATGCCAACTCTATGTTTTGAAGGTTTGATATAAACGGGTGGGCGGGGCAGTTGTCAACAAGAAGTAAAATTTTTCGTTCCTTTAATTCTGTGTCCCACTTTCGAACTTCTTCTTCAAAAAGTTGACTGGTCATCCAAGCTGATTTATTAATTAGCTTTATACGTCACTGGCAATTTTTTAATGTTCTTAAAACAGCGCGGATTTTTCGATTTGCCTATTACCATCAGCTTTCTTTTTTCTGTGCCATCCATATTAGCAGCCACAAGCACCGTAATACGTTCCTTGGAAAGCTTTCCTCCTACACACTTTTCCCCTTTAAACTTCAGAGTTTTATCTGGAGTCAACTTATAGAAAATTCCTGCTTCATCAGCATTAAAAATGTCACTTGGCGCGTATTTTTCAATGAATTTTGACCACACTCTAGTAATCCAATCATGAGTCACATTCGTATCAACACTTCGTGCTTCGCCACTTATTTTACCATAGTTGATATGATGACGCTGCTTGAATTTTCCGAGCCATCCTTCTGATGCTTTGAACAAAGTTAAACCAAGTTCTTCAGCAAAATTCTCCGCCTTAGCTTTCACGAGTGGTCCCGAGATAGGCATATTATTCTGGCGTTGTCGATGAAACCATGATAGTATAGCTTGATCCAAGTCTTCGTATTTAGGTTTCTTTAATTTTTTCCTCGCCCTCAGCTTGGAGAATTTTTTCTTTATTTTTCCATATTGAGGACACGGTAGAGCGACTAAATCCAAGGCGTTTGCCAACATCACTTATCTTCTCTCCCGTTTCTATAGCGCGTATCAGTAAAACTTTTTCGTCAATACACAGTGATTTTCTTTTACTAGCCATGTTTACAGTTTGAAAGTTTGTGAGCAACTAAAGCGTTGTAATCCATGACTCCTACTTATTCGGCATCGTCAAGCAGTCTACATGTGCAAGCAATCCCAATTTGTAAACAAAAGAACGAATTTCTTAGAAAGTTCCGTAAGCATGATGCCGACAGTCGAGTTTATTGCGGGCTAGAATAATAAAGAGACAAAAGAATGTGCACAGATGCACAGTTTTTTCTAATTTTAGCAACTTAAAAGGTACTTTTCATTACTCAATTGTTGTCGTTATTGAGAGTGGGTGTAATGTTTTATAGAGTGTATCATTGTATGGAATACAAGTTAAACCAACTAAAGCCAATTGATTTCAACGCTTTAAAGATTTTGTCGTTAAATCGAGTGATGTTACATGGAGTTTACACTGTATATTATATACTATAGTAATTTTTGCATTTATATCTATGATAATAACAAAAAAGTAATATAAACTGATAAAAAAGTAATTTTAATTACATGTTTTGATTTATGCTTTAATAAAAAAAAGTATAAAATGCTTGAATAACTTTTGAAAAATTGATTTCAGAAAAAAATTTATTAAAAACAAATTATTAGACAATTTAATTATTAACAACATTACTCTCTTTAACAATCTTGATAAAGTTGATAGTTTTTAAGATGAATAATACGCAACGCATGAGTCAGAGAGACAGAGATACTTAAAGATAAGCGACGCATACTTGTGATTGCGCAGAATTAACAATTAAAAAAAGATACAAACAATAAAAAAATTTAAATCTCTTTTAACAATATTATTAACAATTGTATAGAGAATTAAAAAAAAAATACTTAGACATTGTTTTTTTAATATATTTTTCATAGGTCCAAAGTACCCAAATTTGAGATTTTTCGAACCTTTAAAAATTCATATCTTTAAAAATATTAACTTTATCGTTAAAAGTCGTAGGACCTTTTTTATTGGTATTTCAATGAAGAATATAAAAAAAAATGTCCGGTTGAAAAATAACAATTCCTTGCAATTGTTTAAACAATTTCAGTTTAAACAATATGGCACCGGGTTGCGCCATGGCAACATGCATTTATATCATTAGGAGGGCAATTCGAAGAGAATCGCCTAAAAAAATTGAGGTTAAATTTTTTCGGTACTCATGCGCCGATTCCTCCTACTCTATAATACTAACTTAAACAACAACATTTAAAAAATCAATTGGGTCTTTACCACAAACAAATTTTTGAATTAAACAACATTTGTTATGAATCCAGTAAAATTAAACACTACATACAGAGTATATAGACAATAAAGATTTATTACATTGTGTACTTCAAGATTGAAATTTTAAGTCAATTTTCTCATGTTATTTTTTTTTTCAAACATTCCTCTTTACATTCCCTGAACAGGAAAATAGCTAAATTACTATACTTTCTTACCTTCTCTTCAACAACAATACATAATGATTCAAGGTCTATGCATTTTGAATCCTTATAACACTTTTCTAGGAGTCTGTTTAGATACACTGTAAGATCTGTTTGACGATTGGCCTCAAACTGTGATGCAGCCATTGGGCTTATTTCAACATTAATGTAAAGAATTCCCTCATTGGGCCGTATTTGTTTAGGTTGAACTACTTCACAGGAAACTTGAGCCAGAATTCTGTAAATTGAATATGAATGATTATAAAATCATAAAACAGTGTTAGTTACTTTAATTACAAAATGACATATAACTCAAAGTTCAAACTGTTAGATTTATGTACAAAATTGAAAGAAAGAAAAAAATTGCCCAAGACAGAATTTGAACCAGTACCCTTTGGTCTCTTTTGTTTGATCTACTGAGAATTCAAATAATATGACAATTTTTTTAATTTCTTACTTTAAAGTTTACACATGCAGTTATGTCTTAAATATACACAGTTCCGAGTAAGTACCCAAATGAGTTCATTGTTACATATGAAATTCACATTGATAATGACCATAGCTTTCGTTTTACTAAAGGTATTTTTATTTTTAGCACTTGCCCTGCCCTTGGGTTAAATTTCTAATAATTTAAAAAAAAGAAAAAATTTCGCCCAGACATAAATTTAACCCAAACACTAAAATAAAAATACCTTGTTAGGATTATGATTTTTAATTAAAGATCAAACACAAATTGTACATGTTGAAATAGTTTTTGTTGTAAAGAACACTTTATGTAAATAAAAGTAAATAAATGGATTTGATAAATGTTTTCTTTGAAACCAGATTTATTTTAAAATGAGTTCAAAATCAAGATTAAGTAAATTCATTAAGGCATCAGCAATTTTTGTTAGGTTATTTATTCAATTACTTACTTAGTCTCACCGAGTGAAGTAATGCAACTTCCATATTCTGAACCAAATGTAATATCCAATTTCCTGCTTTCATTATAATTTCTGCCATCAAGTCTCTGTTGACCGTAAATATTATTAATTGAGCATTTCTTTCATAATTTGTAATGGGAAATGTAATTCTACTTACATAGCCTTCAGATATAGTTTTGTGAACAAATGTTTTTTCACAAGTTGATAAGAACGTCTCTCTCATTTTAAAAAGTAGAAACTAAGGATTAATAAAAGAATACTATAAAATAAGTGCGGTTTACCCACTTACTCCTAAGCTCAAGACCTCAGATTATATAGTAATACTACGTATTCTCAAGACTAAAAATACAGTTCTACGTTAAAAACCAGACCCAGACAATGAGCTAAGCAACAACAAATCAACCAAAGTGAACTGAGAGTGGAACTTAATTTATGATATTATTATTAAACTTAAGACATAACCAATTGTTAGTTGTTGTTGGAAAGTGAAAACCATTGGCCATTAAAAACTTTTGAGGTTATTTTTAGTGATCCGCAAATAGTCAAAAAATAGTATCGAATAACGACTGATTGATGAATCCTGAGTAGTATCGATATTTCGTTATGATTCCAAGTATTTGAGTATATACTCGATACTTTTTATTCGATACTAAGTCGGTATCGATACTTCTTGAGGTATTCGATAATTTAGGGGTGCCTTGGGGTATAACAAGGGATGAAACGATACGAGTAAATCCAAGTAGGTAGTTACTCGATACTTTTATCCGATACCATGTACATTTTAACATCGATACTTTGAAATGAAGTATCGAGTAGGTATCGGTTAAAAGTATTCATATCATTAAATTTTTTATGGTTTATGGAAATTAACTGGATGTTTATCTTTAACATTGAAAAAAAAAACGTGGAGTTTTGGGGCCATCGTGAATGAAGATGGTCGTATTTTTTCATAATTATTGATTTTCGTGTTTATATTGAGTGAAATTAGTTAATTTATATGAGAATTAGTTTAGTTTTGTTCAGTGAACGTGCACAAATGAAATAATCATGAAGAAATTAGTGTATCGTAAATTTCCTCGCTGCCGCTAAATCTCCCAAAGTGTACTTGTGTAAAGTTACCACCGCTTTACTCAAGAGCCTGACGTGACTTTGTAAATAGTGACTAATGACTGTGTAAGAATAATTAACGGAAGACATGTGACTAATGACGAAATAATTAATACGGAAGATGTGGCAGCATGGCCTAAAGGTCTTAGCCGGCCCCAGAAAGGGGCAAAATAACTTTAAAAAAAAACGGAGTTTTGGCGCCATCGTGAATGAAGATGGTCGTATTTTTTCATAATTATTGAATTTCGTGTTCACATTGAGTGAAATTAGTTAATTTAGGTGGGAATTAGTCTAGTTTTGTTCAGAGAACGTGCACAAGTGAAATAATCATGAAGAAATTAGTGTATCGCGAATTTCCTCGCTGCCGCCAAATCTCCCCAAAGTGAGCTTGTGTAAAACCACCACCGCTTTACTCAAGATCGTGACCTGACTTTGTAAATAGTGACTAGTGACTCAAATAAAGACTTATTAATACCGAAGACATGGCAGATTGGCCTAAAAGTCGCCGTAGCCGGTCCCAGAAAGGGACAAATTAACTACTAACTAACTAACTAAAAAAAAACGTTTATCTTCTTCTTTTTTAAGTTTTGGCCTTCACGTTAGTATTTTGCCATTCGTCAAGTAGATATTTGCATCAAATTTAATATCAGTTATAATTAGTCACTAGTCACAAGTCGTTAGTAAGTCATGTCAGGCTCTTGGGTGAAGCGGCGGCCTCATTACACAAGCTCATGTAAGGAGATTTGGTGACAACGAGGAAATACACGATACGCTAATTTCTTCATGATTATTTCATTTGTGCACTTTTACTGAACAAAATTATTTAAAATGCCACCAAAATTGACTAATTTCACTCAATATCAACACGAAATTCAATAATTAAGAAAAAACTTCGACCATCTTTTCTTTCCATGGCACCAAAACTCTCAAACGTTTAATTATCCTAAATTGAATTTCGCATCCTAGGACCTAGGCTTAGTTTTGTATAGTTAGCAGCCTTGGCAGTTGACAGGCTTGTTAAGCTTAAACTTGTTGCACGTTAAACTTTTTTCGGGCAAGAATGTTTAACCGGAAGACATTTACAAATGTTGATTTATTTTAGCAGCACCACGAAAATAGACTCTTTTCATAAATTATTTTGAAGGTGACGTGTTGTACCTACTAGCGTTTACCCACGACACTCATCAGAGCATCTCAAAAATTATTACTTTATGTTAGAATATTATTACTACTTTTCAATAAATAATACCAATACTTGTTACGGTTTTCACTGAAAATTTTCCAAAAACGATATTTCGGAAGGCTTTGTAACAGTTGCATGTTTCTTTGATATTCAGAATGCCTACAACAATATTGATATTTGCACTGTACTAAATAATTTAGATGAGGTTGGGAGTGGAGCTACAATTTGTACATATCTGTGGTCTTATTTAATGGATAGGCAGCTAAAGATTGACACTGATGGCATCGAATTATCTAGGTCAACGAGCCGTGGTTTAGCACAAGGTGATCCTATCTCACCTTTTCTTTTTAATGTGGCCACGATGAAAGTTTGCAAAAGCTTTCATAATGTTGGAATATTTCAATATGCCGATGATTTTGCATTATTTACAAGTGGTAGACATTTGGGTTCTGTTGTACAAGAGTTAAAAGTTAATGGAAGTAATTTAATTAATGTTTTAAGTAGTTTAGGCTTTTCTATATCACCAGCAAAAAGCAAAGTCTGTGTTTTCAGAAAAGGGGGTTGTAGAAACATTATTTGATTTTGTATTAGATAATCAATCGGTCCCGATGGTGAAAGATATAAAATATCTGGGCCTGTAGTTGGATAGTGCTCTGAGGTGTAGGAAAAATATTGACGAGATAGCTAAGAAGGTTTCAAAACATGTAAATATTTTAAAAGTTTTAGCAGGCCCCGGGTGGGGAGTCCACCAAAAGCACTTAAGATGGCTGTATATCTCGCTCATCCGTAGTAGATTTGATTTTGCTAGTTTTTTATATGATAATGCCGCTAAAAGCACTTTAATTAAGTTAGACAGGTTGCAAAATCAAGCTTTAAGAGCTATTGGAGGTTACATCCGTAACACTCCATATCACGCAATGGAAAATGATCTCCGTCTCCCGCCTTTGTAAGTATGTTCGGAGAAAATATTTGTCATGTTAATATTGGTCTAAATCAAGATTCTCTAAACATAACTTACCGAATGTTGCATTAGATATTTTGAATTTACTTAGCACATCTTGATACTGGAACAATAAAAGTTGCCTTTATTTATCCGTACCCACATTGAATTGGGTTCTTTAGACATGCAAAGTTGTGAAAGGCTAGAAATGTTCACTTTAGGAACCTGGGTAAGCAACATTCATGCACGGAAATTCATTTTTGATTCCATTCCTTCTGTTATTCGAGCTGTTAGGCCGGACTCGGTGGTTGTTGTTTTAAAAAAGATTTTATTTAACAACACTTTATTTAACACAATAGAAATAGAATTAATAAAGATATAGAATTATAAAGAAATAGTAGAAATAGTATATAACCGATATAGAATGAGAGACTAGTGGTCTCTTCGGAGATTGGAGCGTGACTGTCGGGAACTCGGGATAGGATGGTTACTGTATGGTCGGGCTGCTGATGAGGCAGTCTGGCCATCAGCATTATACATTACTATCCTAGGATATAACAGAGCGAAGAATGCCTATCGTAGTCGCGATCTTGCATCAATGTGTTTCCAGTTCATTGTTAACGAATATGGAAATTACCACAATTTTTTTACCGATGGCTCTAAAATGAAAAATGGTGGTGGGGCGGCATTTTTCGATCCATTGCTTGAATGCAGCACTAGGTTTAGAGTCGATTCTGATATATCTATTATGCACATTGAGCTGATTACTATCGCGGAAGCTGTAGTTTATATTCAATCGGTTAATTCCGAAAGGTTTGTCATCTTTACTGACTCAAAAAGCTCATTGCAACATTTGGCTCGGTGTACCTCTCAAAGGAGAGTAATCCTGATTGCCTACCAAATACTGGAATCGATTTTAAACCTAGAGGCTGCCAATAAAAAAGTAGTATTAAAGTGGATACCTTCTCACAGTCAGCTTAAAGAAAATGATGAAGTGGATCTGATGGCTAAACAAGCAAATGTAGAAGGTATTCTATTTAAGATTGTTCCTCTATATTCGGACCATTTAAAATATATAAAATTAAAGTGTACCCAGGAGTGGCAAGAATATTTTGATGCAAGGTCGCGATATAAAGGCATTTGATATAAAACTATACAACCACAGGTGCGTTATTGTCCTTGGATTGATGTTAGTCCAATTGACAGAAAATTGTTGACATTTACTCTAAGACTCCGTTCAGGCCACATTCCATCACAAAAGTTTGCATTTTTGATGCAGAAGACTGATTCGCCTAGGTGTATTGATTGCAATATAGTGGAAGATGTCAATCATATTGCAATGGAATGTAAACGAAACGAATCATATCGTAGTAGAAACTTGAAGCATGTCAACAGATGTGATGTGGGTATTGTAAACAGTAGGTATTCTCGCCTGTCCGGATTCGGAAGAGGCGATAATGCTGGCCAAACTGGCTATTATCAGTAATGATAGTAGAAATAATAATAATTAGTAAGTGTAAAATTTTGTTGATTTATGGAGCGATATGCTCGCAAAGCGACAAAGCTCATTAATAAATTAAATTAAAATAAAATAAAATAGGTAGGTACCTACCTACCGTTAAATTTGAATAGGGACAATTTCCAACTTCACACAGGATATCCAGATGATTCTTAAAGAAAATATGTATTAGGATCAAAATATGTGAGTCTTAGTGGTGCCTATCGTTAATATTTTATCAAAGAGAGTACAATACTACGTATCTTATGTTGTATAAAAAAAACTATGCATTTGGCATTGTGATTAATTCAAAAATCTTTAAAATATATGCAATCCCTATTCACCCTAAATTTGGGGTTAATACGGATGAATGTAGGTCAAAACAAGTGCAATCTAATTGATTTTGACCGACTAAAAAGAAAGAGGTTATGTTTTCGACTGACTTTTTAATGCATATTTATCGATCTTTCAATATCTTAAGTACAGATTTCTTTGTCAATGTTTGTCGATTCATTCCATCCATGATCCATGCATAGGTAACTTTTCAAATTTCACCCCTAAAATTTGACTTCTAGGTCGAGTTTTCACGGTTTAATTTTGTTTCATTTATTTACTTGGTAAATAATAATCAGTACTTAAGTTTAACACTAATCACTGTATAATTAAATAGTTTCAAATAAATTAACGTTATTAGATACAAGTGATCAGTAAAAATGAGTAGTACAGTCAACAATTGAATATTTGATCTGTTAATGTTAGTCATTACATATGTTCATTGAGTCTACTGCAAAACATTTTGCTTTCTACAAATTAATTCAATATTATCTTCATCAAGTTATTAGAAGATACTTAAGAAATAAATTAAAAAATTTCATTGCCCACCAATGATCATACCACTTATAAGAGAGTTTGAAGACTCTTAGGAGTGTGTAATATAGGGTTT
>NJDD01001955.1:45457-69238 GCA_002245505.1 Calephelis nemesis | reverse complement strand
ACGATTTGTATCGCCCACTCCTAAAGACTCTTTGAATTGTAAACACGAGGACTTCGATAAAGATAAAGCAATTATTAAGTGATAATCATACAGTTACTTTGATGTTGACGGAAAATGTAAACTAAATTAAGTTTTATTAGGAGATGATAAAAGGTACACATGTTTTTACCTTTTTAAAATTATTTTATAAAAACGGTGCTTGACAAAACAAAATACAATGAAATGCATATATTAAACAAAAGTTAATTTACATAATTTTAACTGCTAGCTGACAACCCCAGAAAGCTGTACCTACCTATTCATATGTTAGTTGTCCCTATGATCCTCTTATTCTCGTTCCTTTTAACCTCTTTTTGATTGCTATTCGCCTCTAAGCCATCCCCATTCACCCCACCCAAAAGCAGCAATTTCTTTCATGTTTTACGAATTTATCAAAAAATATTGAAACCTTTAGTAATTTAAACTTATTTTGATGATAAATGATGGCTTAAACACTAATCTACACATTTAATACATGATCCCCTTCTTTTACCACTAAATAACTTTCTGACAGTTAAGTAATTCATAACTATAAATTTTCGTACCTACCTCAAGATGCTGTTATGCAAACATTTTTGTTAACTATTTGCAACTAAATTTATGTTTATTCAGTGTTACGATTTAGTAGTTTAAGAATTTAAGTATTATACTAAAAATCAAATAAATTGCTACAAATTTGTAATAATTAATGATCTTCAAAAACTTTTCCCGGATTCATCCCTATTCACCCTTGAATCCATATTCACCCCATTTTAGCTCAGGTCGACCCCATGTCACCAATATTATTCAATATTGTCACTAGTCATATTTGTAGTAGTATTCTGAACATATAAGTATAGTTCTCAAAATGCTGATGATTTCGTGCTGTATGTATCTGGTAACAATTTAAGATTCATGACCCCCGTACTACAAATTGCTATAGATAATATAGTTAAGCAGTTAACGTGTATAGGTTTAAGTTTGTCAGTTAATAAAAGTAAGAAAATTTTGTTCTCGAGGGTACCTATGCATGAAAAGTTAGTTAATATTACAGTAAATAATGTAAGCCTAGAAAATGTTTCTTCCATCAAATATTTAGGATTAAAATTAGATTGTACTTTAAAATAGAAATTACACATACTTAGATGAGCTACAGGAAAAAGCATTGAAAAAACTAAACATTTTTTATGTATTAGCAGGGGGGTACATCCAGTACACCTAAGACAATTATATTATATATCTTTGATTAGAAGTAGATTAGATTACGGTAGCTTTTTGTATAATGACAGCGCAAAATATAACACTTCTAAATTAGACAAAGTGCAAAACCAAGCGCTTAGAGTAATTGGAGGATTTATTAAAACCACGCCTGTCCATGTTATGGAATCCGAGCTTTGCCTGCCTCCATTATTTATAAAGAGAAAATTCTTAGCAGGAAAGTACGTATTATCTGAAAGCCAGATCTATTGTCAACAGTAAAACTATTTCAGTTTTGTCGGATCTAGCACGTTAGTGTTTAGATCATAGTTATTGGAGACGCAAAAAGTTACCATTGGTAGCCATTACACATAACGAGTTACTTGAGGAAGTAATACACACATCTCCAAAACCTGAGATGTTTTCTGGGTCAACATGGATGTCAAATATAAATATAAAAACTAGAATAATTGTTAATATAAATAGTATTAATATGCCCAGGCGTAAACTTGGTCCCGATGTTCTACTTAAAAAAAGTATCCAAATGATGGAACAAATATATGAAGGGTATTATCAAATATATACAGATGGATCAAAAAATCATGATGGTGTTGGTGCTTCATTTTTCGACCCTCGGAATAATTTTTGGACTGGCTTTAAATTAAATAAGAATTTCAGTATTATGTCGACTGAATTACATGCTATTTTAGAAAGCCTCTCATACTTACATACGTGTAACTACAACAATTTTGTTACATTCAAAAAGTGCATTGCATCACCTGGCTAGGTGCACCTCGTCGTTACGAGGGCTTCCGGTAGCCTATTCGATACTTACAACAAACGAACAAAATCAAAGCCTCGTGTAATATTATAAATACAGAAACCAATAAATGTCAAACTATTAATGACGGGTTTGAATTAAATATAGGAGGATGTAGTGTTAAAGAAGATGTAAAAATTGCAAAAGAGTTTGAAAAATTTTTCACACAAATCCCAATTCAAACAACCAAAACTCTTTGCTCATCTCCTATTATTTCAGAATCAATATTAAAGCAATCTTTAACCGAATGTAACCAAGCTTTTGAATTTACCTTTGTTGATACTAAAGATGTAGTAAAAGCTTTTAAATCACTTCAATCGAAGAAAACGCCAGACTTGGTGGGGACATTCTGTTAAAACGGTTGCATCAATAATTTTTGATATTGCACCACGTTTGGCAATTATATTTAACTGCTGCATATCGAATGGTGTATTTCCTGATCTAATGAAACAAAGCAAGGTCGTGCCTTTATTTAAATCAGGTGACACTTCTGACCCTACTAATTTTCGCCCTATTTCAGTTCTGCCTACACTAAGTAAAATATTTGAAAAATTAATACTTACTCAGATATTAAATCACTTCAATGTTAACAAATTGTTACATAATAAACAGTTTAGATTTACCAAAGGTTGCTCAACCATTGATGCAGGCGTGGAATTATTAAAAAAATGTATTTGAAAAAGAAAGAAAAGAAAAGAAATTTTTTTTTTATTATAATATTAATATGAGTGTTACAAGGATGTTACAAAATTATTTAGGTGTTTCTACATATTCTACCAACTTTTAGTGTGCAAATATTTTAATAGTTAGATATTAATCAATTAGTTAATTTTAATTTTATTATTTACTTACTATTTATACACTGTTTATTACACTGTTTATTGTATTGATTAGGTACATGATTATTTATTAATACAAACAATTTTTAGAATATAAATTATTTTTATCCCTGTCTACCGTAAACTACCACCGTTTCCAAATCTAGCTAGACAGGAGAAGAAACAGCGAAACAAACTCCTGCGCTCCCAACATTCTGCAATTAAACATTCACATTCTTGAAGCCTGGGAGAACTCGCATGATGCGTTAGGTGTATTCTGTGATCTCTCTAAGGCTTTCGACTGTGTTCATCACGATACTTTGATCAGGAAATTACGATATTACGGAATTAAGAACAAAGCTCTTGATGTCATGATCTCATGCTTGAACAATAGAGTTTAAAAAGTTAAAATAAATGGTAAAACTTCTTCGCGCTCTGCGGTTACGATTGGCATACCACAGGGTATGCCAATCTATTCTTGGTCCATTTCTGTTTCTTGTATATATAAATGACTTACCTTATTACATAAAGGATGCCCACGATATTGTTTTGTTCGCGGATGACACTTAACTTATGTTTAAAGTGAAATGGCAAGTAGGTAAGTATGACGAAGTGAACAATGCGATATCTAAAGTTGTACATTGGTTCACAGTTAACAATCTTCTTTTAAATGGTAATAAGACGAAATGTATTCGATTTTCAATGCCCAATGTTAGGCTAGCAGATTCCAATGTACAACTAAATGGATCTAAACTGGATCTGGTTGATTCCACTGTCTTTTTAGGCATCACAATTGATAATAAATTACAATGGGGCCCTCATATTGAGAAACTGGCAAATAGGCTTAGTTCAGCAGCATGTTGAAACGGCCCGAATAGTGTATTTTAGCTATTATTATAGTTTTATGTCTTATGGGATACTTCTTTGGGGAAATTCTGCAGATATAAGTACTATATTTGTATTACAAAAAAGAGCTATTAGAGCTATTTATAATCTTAATTTAAGGGATTCCCTGCGTGAAAAATTCAAAGAAATAAATATTTTAACCTGCAATTCTTAATAAATTTATGAGAATTTAATGTATGTCAAAAAAAAATCTATGTATGTTTACAAAAAATGTGATGTTCACAATGTAAATAAGAGGGATAAAAATAATCTAGCCGTATACAAATCTCGTCTTCATAAAATTAAAGTAGATCCTTTTTCGGTCAATGTATACGTTTTTACAATAAGCTGCCCATTGATATTAGAGATTTACCTATAAATAAGTTTAAAAAATGTATCAAAGCAAAATTATGTCAAAAAGGCTATTATACGGTCTCAGAGTATTTGGAAGATGAATATGCTTGGGGATAGAGATTTCAATCTCCCACTGCTATTTGTAATGTAATTTGTTGTACCTTTGATTTAAGTTAAAATCAGATTGTAATTTGTATTTTTAAGCAAGATCATATTGTAAATATTATTATAGAAAAAAGACAAGCCCGCTGAGTTTCTTTCGCCGGATCTTCTCAGTGTGAGGCCGCGATTCCGATTCGGTGGTAGTTTAAAAAAATGTCGACGCGCACAAATACCTACCACTTGTATGGTTCATGTGAATAAAGATTATTCTGATTCTTAACTTGGTATTGGAGTTGCAACATAAAAGTAAAAATATTAAATTTCAGTGGGTTCCACCACATGTAGGATTGTTAGGTAATGAGAAAGCAGATAGAGTAGCGAAACACAGTGTACACTCGGACATAGAGGTAGATTATTTACCCTTCTTCACGGATCTTCTATGGAATATAAGAAATCGATGTCACAATTTATGGAAAACACATTTTGATACAAGAGCGGGCACATCCCAAGGAACGCTTTCGGTCACATGATGAAAGTCATTGTAACTCCAAATTGTTCAATCTGCGATACGAGAGAAGATGTGTACCACGCTTGTAAGTGGAGTGTAGCCGGGTAGGGGCTGCAAGGAGCAGAATGGAGTCGGCGGCGGGTGTAGCACTTAGGGAACTAGGTTCTGTGAATGCCATACTCGCTAAGCCGAACTCATTAATATGTTTGTGTCTAGTTAATTTATTTGAGGTACGACCAAAAATTAAAAGTAACGAAAGTTTATGCTAGTTTTCGTTATTTAAGTTTTTTAGATTAAGTTTGTTTTGTGTTTTGTTTTTTGTGTTATACTTACTGATTTATTTAGTTATATGATATTATGCATAAGGCTGGCATAGTCGTTTCACGACTAAAGCCTATAAATAAAGATAAAAAAAAACATGAGTAGAAATTCCGCTTATCTACTCATGTGCTTCTATGTAGGATACTGTTCTTTATGTTTGACCGTATAATATAGGTAGGTATAGTATTACTATTTAAATTATGAGCTTTCCCGATATTCATCAAGCTTCGGAAATCCGAGTGAATTTTAAAGATATCTATATGTAGAGTTGTTATTACATAACTAATCATTTCGATTAAATTTAGATTAGGTAAGCCAATTCAAAAATAAAAATATAAAGATTAAAAAGTGTAAAGCCGAAGCGCATAATTTAAATAGTAGTAGGGGAAGCAGTACTAATAATGCTAAAAACATAACCTAAATAATATTATTCACTAGTATTCGTGTATTGAAATTACGTTAATATTATTATTATTTACACCTTATTCAAATGCCCTTTAACTGATCTGTTTATATATTTATAGGTTACATAATAATGTTTTACTTTTGGTTTAAATATCTTGTTTGACTAATAATAAAAATTCATGTAGGTATTATGTGTTTAAAACAAATTTTAAACAACATCAAACAGCCGTGCGGCTCATCGTGAAAGAGGTACCTACCTACCTATTTCAATCTACCGTCACACAGTTAAATTATTAACTAGTACGGAGCAAAGAGAATATAATCACTACGTTTTAGTACGGAGGTTGATATTAATCAATCATGTGATATATTTATTTTACTTAAATGAATATTTTGTATTTTGTACTTTTTGACGTATCTATTAATTTGAAAAATAGAATACGAGATAGACGCTAAAATCTACCACCCTGTATGTATCTATCTGTAATAATGATATATTTGTAGAAGTAATAAGGGCACGTTAAAGTATAATATTTACCTACATAGCTACATTAGTTACACACGGTGACAACAATTTACCTTACATACTCAATTTCCCCAACCTTGTGATGTTAACAACGCTAGAATAATATGGATAACATATTTCTGATTGATTTCGTTCATTTTCGCTTTAGATCTCTGTCTTCTTTGTAGAATGGGCCTTCTGCCTCTTGTCTAGCAGCTCGTACGATACGAGTATATACCTACCTAGTATAAAACCAACTTGCAAAAACAATGGTGGAAAGTTGTGTGCAGCAACTTACCCAGGATGGACTTTACCGTATTATTTATTCCTGCTGCTACTGAAACTGTTTAGCATAGTCTTGTTCCGGTCTGTAGTATGCCAGTGGTATGGTCGGGTCAAATTAGGCTTTACAAACTGGCCACAGGACAGCTAATCACCTGTAACATTTAAATAGCAGGCTAAGTTTTGTGATTTTCACACCTCGAATATTAAATCCAATTAAAAACATTTTATGTTAAATGTTGCCAATGCGAGTATTGACTATACCATATATATGTAATATACAATTTTGATGTTTCATACTGTTTTTATTTCTAAGTGGCTCATACGTTCTGTCACATGTTAATTGTTAAATAATAGTCAGCTATTTAGAATAGTCAATACAGTCTATTTAGAATATTAATTTATTTATAAATATGAACTGAGTAAAACGTGCTTCCTTATGTTAATTGCGTTTACTCAAGATTAGTCCCACGATTTTCAATACAGGCCTTACATCTACGAGGCCAGTCGTCTACAGCAGCACGCACGAGGTCCATCTCAATATCGGCGGCTGCTTTGATTAGGGATGCCTGGAGTGACTCCACATTGAGATGAGGTTTTGAGCAGGCCTTCTGCTCCAAAAGTTGCCTTATTTTGTGATCCAGCGGATTCAAGTATGGTCTGGAAGATGGTCAGTCTTCGTGGCGGATGAAATCAATTCTGTGTGATGTCAGCCCAAGACTGGCTTCGTGATTCTTACTCTATGGGCTAGCGCAGAATCTGGTTGGAATACCTAGGGTCTGTTTTTGAACATTGTATGAAACAGGTGCCACAAGGTCCGTGAGCGCTGTGTTTTGATACACAGTCGCATTCGTTTTTACGCCTTTCTCACAAAAGTGTATCTCAGTTAAGCCCCAATATGGGACTCCTAACCAAACCATGACTGAGGATGGAAAATCGCCTCGCTGGACGCGCGGAATACGGTGGTATTTCTTCACTGATGTGGGCGTAGGTACTGCTTTAACAAAACGCGGGATCTCTTCAGTCTTATGTCCATAAGTCGCGCATGTTTTTTACGCTTAGCTCGTTAAGTCTACAGTCAACACTCTTTTCACTGTTGTTTTGTTTAACCCTATCTGACGGGCTAACAGTTTCTGCTTGCGAATGGGATTTCTTTGAATTCGCGCCTTCATAGCTTTTACGACTGCTGGTGTCCTTACAGAGCGAGGAAGACCGCTTCTTTTTCTGTCTTCGAATATTGGGTCCTCATTATATCGTTTCATGATACGATAAATGTATCTTCTAGTTAAATTCAAATTTTTAAGTATGTTCGAAAATTTGAGTTGGTGTGTAATAACATCGATGCAGCGCGATAACCGCGGCACGATCTTCTTTAAGCACCCCTTCCATATTTAATAATACGTAACGTATTACGTAAAATTAGAAAAAAATATTTTTTTTTGTTATTTTCATAAAAGTATCTAAATTCAAATTAAAAAACATTTTTGAGGCCAGCATTTTTAAATGAATAGTTGTGTCACAACTCAAATTATAATCCGACTAAGTATAATTGATTTCCCTTATTACATTAGGAATAATCACGTTATTGTACTATTCGCGAACTTATATTTGAACAATTAGGTAAATACCTAGGTATGTTTAAGTGAACAATGCGATATCCAAAGATGTGCATTGATTCACATCAACAATCTCAAAGGGTAATAAAACGAAGTGTATTACATTTTCAATGCCTAATGTTAGACTAGTAGAACCTGAGATAATGTACAACTGAATGTATATAAACTGGATTTGAGTGAATCCACTGTGTTTTTAGGTATAACGATTGACAATAAATTGCAATAAGGTCCTCATATTGAGAAGCTGGCACATGGGTTTAGTTCAGCGGCATTTGCAATTAAAACAATAACATATTATGTTGAAACTGCCCCCGAATTGCTATTCGCAAATATGCTTATTCTAGTTATTTTCATAGTGTACCTATATTGTATTATAGGATTCTTCTTTGGGAAAATTTTGCATTTGTAAACTAATTTGCTACACTTTTTGTTATGTTTTTTTATTTAAGTTATACATATTTAAAATTACATTGTAACTTGATTAATTTTCTAGTTTATAATGTTACGATTAGTTGCGAAGAAAGACAAGCCCGCCGAGTTTCTTTATCAGATCTTCTCAGTGTGTCACCGCGATTATTGTAAAGCCGAAGGTTTGAAGAGTAAGTGCGTGTAGTGACATCTAATAACTTTTTGACAATGCACACTATATTGATTCATCTTGTCAACATTTTTAATGTTTTTTTTAATGGGATTAGAGTTTTTGTAAGTTCAAACTAATTGTTTATACGACAAATCAATCTCTGCAAATTAAATTTAAAATTTGATTATATAGAAAACCAGTACTTATCTTGAAATATTATATATCTATAAGATAATAATTAGATTACCCATTCGAGAGTACCTTTAAACAAACGCTGCTGTCGTGTCCCCTAGTTCACGACATCATCGCCTAGCGGGTAAAAGTTCCAAGTTTAAGTTTCAGTTTTTTTAATCCCTTACCGTATGACGTATCATATATTCTGATCACATCCATTTTTTCCATTTACGCCAAAATTTTTATTTTTTCTCCATTTGCAACACAATAAATACAGAACCGAATGTTATATAAATTGTCTTGTCATATAAATTGAAAGGTGAGCCAGATCGTTTATTAAAAAAAAAATAAGTAACTTTGAATTCGAGAATTCATGACCGCCACATGACCGCTAAGTGAAGACTTTTCAAATTCAATTTCTTGCCTTATTTATTGAGTTATCAAATGTATGTTCTATTAGTTATATTCTATAAGATAAGTTCTTATACCAGCCTAACAACATAAATGTATTTTGTTTGCAGTAAGGGCTTAAAAAAGCCACGTATATTTGGCTACGACTTTTTTTCGTTTGTTTATATCACGTGATATAGCATTCTGTCCATACATTTTTGTAGCGTAAGCGTTTGTAGAAAGACGAGTTGGCTAAGCGTGCAGAACTTGAGGAAGTAGATATCCTATGCATTGAAATGAATTAGACTATTCAGTTAGTAACATTTTTTTAAAATATTGATTGCATTTAAAACATAAGAGCTATGTAATTAATTAAAACTTTAAATATTTGATTAGTATACTATAGACATTATATTCAAAGAATTTATCTGATAATTTAATCCTAAGTTTTGAGGGTTCCAAATTCCAATGTGTAACAAATTTCATACAAACTTTTACAAATTTTTGAAGTCCCCTACTTGTAGTAAAGGTAACATGACATTGAATGACAAACAATTAAATTTTATAGTTTTTAATAAGTTTACTACATACATCATAACCTGAAACATTGGTAAGTACTCGTGTTGGCGGGGGCATTTATTTAAGTGTCCCCAGATGAGTATTTATACTCATTTATATTGTTTTATAAAATACTTGCCAAACTTTTAATTATTTATTAAAATTGAATCTTTAAACACATCTTTGCGTTCACTTTAAACATATCTTTAGTTTTTGGATCTTCAATCTGTCAGCTGAAAATGGATTATCCATATCAGACTAGCATAGAAATTTGTAAATGTGATATTACGTGATCGGGCAAACGGCGCATCCTCGTTCCGTTTATTATTGTGGGGTGACATAATAGACTGTCACCACTCACCACCACCAGTATTCGGAGCTCGACCGTCCAGTAGCAACAATGCCATGGCAGGGGTTGAGTTAATATTTTCAACAGTGTGCAACGCTACATTTTGTGGAAATGTTTACAATAATCCTTTAATTGGTAACTATGTTTTAATTATGACAACTGACTAGCAACGCCCCCGGGCTTCTCCTGCGCGGTATCAGATAGCACCAGTTTCTTTTACCCGAAGAAAATAAAGTTTTAAAAGAAGATGTTTATAATATTTGCCGCGTTGGTCCGGGTCCGCTGAGTAGATCTGCCTCTGTGCCAGGCAACTCGTAAGAGGCGAGCACGGGTTAAAATATAGTTCAGCACTAGCAAGACCTCTAGTGGATAAGTGCTGTGCAGCAACTCGCCCGGGTAACCCTAGTGATCTACCGCTATACCTATTCCTGTCTCCATAATGACTGACATGTTCAGATTTGGAGGTTAGGGTAGTCGGTAGACTTGCACAATAGCCCTAACATCCCGGCTACAGGACAACGAAGCACCTGTAATGTATAAGGTGTCTGTAGGTTACAGTTGCCTCTTGCCGTCGGCAGACCCGTAGGTATGCTCTTTTGCCAACTTATCACGCAAAAAAATAGGTGATGTCTTGACAATAAGTTTTATTAGTAAAAAGTAATAATACAAATATTTTATTTCACATAGACCATACTTACTTAGTTACTTGAGCAGTGACATGTGTTTATGAATGTAAAATCTATCACTAGGGGTTGATTTGTGGAGGAAGAACCCCAAGCAGTTAATGACCAGCTAGACATACTGAAGTCTTATAATGACAGTTATTACATATACCGTAAATATTTTTTTATTTATTTTATGGTACACCTTTAATGTGCTTTACAAATAGTAATTATATATTTTATGTCATAGTGTATGGGCGAATTAGCGTAAGCACCTCATAGTCACCGTAGGTACATCATAATTATCCTGTCGATCACTGAACAGACGGTAAAAGTGTGAAGGGTCAGGTCTATTGCGGTTTTGGACATGCCTGTCGTGCCTACATGTAGGCAACATAGCCACAGTACCTATTATTACATTGCCGGAACAAAGCGAACGGTGCATCCGCTCTTGCTATTGTAGGTGATGTGGACTATAAAATGAAGCTTACGTGTTATCTTTCATTTGTAGATTCCCAGTTAACAGCTAAACAAAACCAAACATTGACACTTATTAACGAATTAAATGGCAAACACCTCATCATTGGGACATACAATGTAAGTAAGTAGGTATATGTTTCCATCATTAAGAGAAATAGAGGGAAAAACAAAAAAAGACTCTTTCACATCTATCCGAACTAAAAAGTAGAAAATAATTTACTATCAAGTCAAATAAAAAAATTTTGTTATCACGAAAAAAACATTTGATCGTAAGAAAGCGCGGGTTGCTCGATAAGGCATTTTATAGCTTTAAAATAATAAAAAAGTACCCATTGTTTGTTAATAAAACTACTTACAGCAATGGAAACTTAACACCCTACGATTTTTTATGATTTTTTTTCTTAATACATTTTTTTTATTTTGTCTTTTTAGTGTTTTCAACTGTTATTCATTTCTGTATTTTAGTTTTAACAACGGCAAGTGTAGGTATGGTAACGGCAAAAAAACATAAAAATCGAGTGATACCTTCCTGGCGGCGGGTAGTCAGCGCCTTTTTCCCCCATTATCGGTCCTCAGTCGCCGCATTTCCTCCGGCTCGGTTCGATTACTCGACGTCCTCGCCGGAAGCACGGAGCCTTGGATATCGGCAGTAGACTTTTTGACCCTGCTGATGAACTCTCAGTTGAGGTTGCAGGACTTGGTTGCAACTTTCAGGGTGCAGGAGAGCCCCTTACGCCTGTGCGGCGAGGTCGTTGGTATTCTCACACATTCTGGACTCACCCTCTGTCTCTTGGTGTCTTATCGAATGATCGAGAAATTCCACTTTCGGAATTCCGGACTCACGTTTTTCCTACGCCGCATCTAGCGGAGTTCACTTTGACAGCTGGTATCGGCTTGTTTATCTCCGTACCCGAACCAAGGTACCCCATGCACAAATATTGATAATAATTTAATTAATTGAAAGAGAACGTCCGCTTCCGTTGCTCTGCGGACATGAATAAAAGGATTCCTATAAACTTTTTGATGTTACTACATGTAATATTGATCGGACGGGCTGGTGAATTTTGGCAAGAATATAGATTTGTGTCATAAGCAATTTTTTGTGGAAATTTCGGAGTAAAAAAATAACCAAAACATTTAGAAGGTGTGTCCAGATCCAAAATGTTATTATCTCTGGGGTTAGATTTATGAGCTACATATTGTGGTTTCATCAATACCGCCTTTACTATAGGCACACGGGGCCAGTGCCCAGGACCCCCATATTCAAAGGGCCCCGAGGGTCGACTATTTCACTCACTTTTAGCCTTAAAATATTTTGACTAGGTGCATTACGTTTTTTTCGTTGTCCTAATTCTTGAGCATTCAAATTCGAAACTTAAGAACGACTAAGTAACTTGACAATAATTATGAGCATAGAAAGTGACATTCTTTAGAAAATTGAGTTTGAAGATTTAATAGAAGATGTTGCTCAATAGAAATCCCGAAAGAAACTACTATCGTTGTCATAAAAAAAACAGCAGCATACCAATATTATTAATGACATACTGTAATGAAATAATGTGATTGATAATCAAAAAATCATAGTGAAAAAAATTGTAAGGTTTGACTTCTTTATATTCCAAAAGTGCCCCAAGTTTCGTGTGCCCAAGGGCCCCAGCATAGTCTAAGACGGCCTTGGATTTCATCGTGTAATAAGTTACCCATCTTCCAAATTAGTTTTCGTTGATCAAAACTCTGATTTAGAATAATATCCTATTCATCTTCGCTGTCTTCTGTGACCTGTCCAACTTTAGGAATAGGTTCATCGTTATCTTCACAATCGTGGTTGGCATCGTCTTTTGTCAGTAAATCGTCCAGGATTTCCCTGGCGTCATTAATCAAATCCCTTCTTCTTCATCACTCTCGTCATCAAACCCGTCTTCGGACACATCGCCAGCTCTAACGCAGTCAATATATCCTGAATGTCCCTGTCTTGTAACCGCTTCGCCATTCTTACAAAAAAAACGGTATTGAAATTTATGTAAAGTATCTTCACGCCCATATCCCCTAAGAATTAGGTAGAGGAACAATCAGGACACCCACGACTAGCCGAAAACGCTGAGTCCCACAATTTGATAGGTGGGAAGCCTAACGCGTACCGGGTAGGTACATATCCAATCCTGGGTAACGTTATTTTTGTAAAAAAATCTGTCAAAAGTTTTTTTTAGTTCAGAAATAAGCTAGTAAATTCTATCGAATGTATTTTAAAATTAAAAAAGAATACAACTTGGCACAAAGAATATTGAGGCTTAGGCCATTAAAATGTGCAATGTAGATCTACATCACTATGCATTTAAGGGTACGTTACTTGCTAATACGGATCCCTTCATTGGCGAGTCCGACTTGCAGTTGACCGCTTTTTATGTATAAAGTTTTAAAATATACGAAGCAAGATAAAAAAGGATTTAATACCATTGAATTTAATTATAATCTGGTAATATAGGTAAAAATGTTCTTATGCAAATATAGGCAATTTAATTAATTTATCCAGAACCGGCCTTTAAGTTGGGTAGAAACTTCTGAAAATGGTACAGTTTCTGGAGCAGGAGTCGCCTTCGTCATTGTTGACATCCTCCAAAAACTGTTTAATTTCACTTACGACGTTGTTGTTCCTGAGAAAAATTACGAAATTGGAGGACGGCGGCCTGAAGAGTCTTTGGTTGGTCTTGTTAACAGCAGCGTAAGTTCGTTTATATTGTTACAGAACAAAATCTTTTCCTTATTGTTAGTTTTATTGTGTCTCCACTCTCCAGTAAATCTCTCACGTGTCAATCAGAGTCTCCTGTGTAGAGTATACCGACTGTCTCTCTACTTGGCAGCTCGTTATAAGCGAACACAGGTTAAAATGGTACTTAGTTAATATCTCTTTACAAGTTACAAGATAGATATAAGAATCAATTTAATAAACACCCAGATCTCAAAATGCAGACGTCTAAAAATTCATCACACAAATGCCTGTCCTCATCGGGAATCGAAGCCGAGCCCCGCGGTTGGAAGGTGGAATTAGGCGAATTAATTTTAACTAATTTTTAATTTCGGCAAGACCACTAGTGGTAGAGTACTGCGAAGCAACCTACCCGGGTCCAAATTACCCACCGCCTTGTCTATTCTGTTCCGTTCCAGTCTGTAGAGTAAGGTAAGTAAGGTATAGCATATATACTACTACTACTTATAGCATATTCGGCTTAACACCTAGCCCATAGGACAGCGACTCACCTATATCATACATTCAGTGAAAAAAGTATCGGGAATGAATTATTTGATTATGGTTTAATTTTTGTTTTTATCTTGTTGTATAATAACTTGGATAAATTTTTGCACTGCGAACAAAGTTTTTCTAGTCTAGGTTCCAGAAAAAATGTTTACAAGCTAGTTGGTCCTATGGAATCTTGCAAGCCATTATTTAAGATTAACAAAATTCTTACTATCTTTGATATGTTTATTTTAGAAACAGTGAACTTCATAAATACGAATCAGCATTGGTACGTCAGAGCAAAAGATACGTCTAGGATACAGATACCCCACTAGACTAATGTTACCACCATGCAGGGCAACTACATTTCAGCAAAACTGTTTCGTGATGTGCATTAAAGTATATAATAAAGTCCCGAAATACATACGAGAACTACCACCAAAATATCAGAGTAATTCTCTTAAAAATTGGCTTTTATGTAAAAACTTTTATTCGATCAAAGAATTCCTTGAAAGTAAAAATGAATAGATAATTAAACATTTTTTTACTTTGTTTATGGTTACAATACGTTTGTATAATTTAATTTAATATTGTTTTGAGATATATTTTAGTTTTTAAGACTTTTTTGACATTGTAGTATATTCATAATTTATTAATAACTTTTTTTTCTAATTATTATTCATTAAATTAACATCAATAACACAATATGATTGACATGTATTAATTGTTAAATATTATTTATAGAAATGACATTAATATCGAATTTATTATTTTTTAATATTTTTTTTGTACCGATGTGATTTTCAACTATAAATATATAAATTGAAATGATACGAAATATGACAATGCGATTGCAAAAAGTTCAACAGACAAAACCGTTGGTTATAACTTATAACGGCTATTTCGACTGCTGCACTGTTATTTGGTATGTTTATGGTTATTTGTAAACTACCTACAACAACAGAATAATTAACAAAGATGACACACAACGAATTGAATTAGTTTTATATTTTTTAATTAGATATGTAATCAAATTAAATTCATGTAATTTGCTAATTGCCACTATAAATTTGCATGTCATATTATGACAAAATATGCAGGATCATGAAAATATGTAACAACTTCCTGAATGTAAGTTTATTTTTGGCAAATAATAATAATTATTATTATTAAAAAAAAGTATTTGTTGGCATAAGTGTATCATATGTGAAGGAGCGCACTTTGAGATTGATAAAATAATTTTTGATGAATAACAAAGAATAACAAACATAAGTTTGTTTATTAATGATTTTTCCCGGTACTTTCTTGACAGATTGGTGAGTGGGAGTGTATACTATAGACATCAGAGCCCTTACCATGAGTTAACGGTTTGTCAAGTTTACTATACTCGCTACCGTCTCTGTAAATTATTTGTATGAAACTTTAAACTGCGTCTCTATTGGTAACTAAGAGAAACAAATTTTTAGACCAAAAGTGTCATAGATCTTGACACGTAACTTACCGAACGTAATCTATACCAACTCATGGTAGAGGCTCAGTTGTCTCTTACTATTACGAGAGCCGTCAAAACTCACACATTGAACAGGTCTTTGCCTGTTCTAATTAATTATTTGAACATCAAATCCATGTTCAACATTAAATTTAAGATGAGCCCTTAAATGTTCTTGATACGATTTTTTAACATAATAAAAAAAGGTTTTCTTTTCCTGGCATCTTTAAACATCAAAAGTGTTAATGTCAACACAATTTAGGGAATTGAATGGAACCTGGACTTTGCTTATGTAGGTCACTTAACGCCTACTTTCTTTGCCGAAACCCTTTCAGTTAAACAGCGTTTTAATTCGTTGTCTATCTCACAGAAAGTCGACATGGCTGCTGCCTTTTTACCAGTTTTATTGAAGTACAAGAATATAGTAGCATATTCAATTGAGTTAGATGAAGGATTATGGAACATGATGCTGAAACGCCCAAAGGAATCCGCCGCTGGCTCCGGTCTACTGGCTCCATTTGATACATACGTATGGTAAAAATATTTTTTTTAAAACGTACTTAAGAATACATATAAAAATGGCGTAAATAAGATGTGGGCATTCAAAATGTCTGTTCAAATCAATTTGCAGAATATTACTATAACTAATTCGAAAGCAAAATCTAATGCACCAAAGAATTCGACCTTACAAAAGTGGGATTAATTAGCCTGCTAGTCCGTTTTGTGTTTAATTTATGTAACCAGTTTGGTAAAATGGCAGCTTATGTTAAAGTAAAGGAAATAAAAAGAAAATAGGTCTCAAAATAGCCTGTCAAGAGATTTTGCAGTTATCTCTAAATTTAATATACAAGAACTACCTACTACTACCTAATAAAATGAAAATAAAACTTGCTCTTAGAAATGTGACAGTAATAAGGATAATACGGATATTCTTTTATGATTTTATTATGAGTAGACACGTATGTGTAGGTATTTAAATTATGAAATTGGCATTTTGCATTTCGATATACAAACAAGAAATATTTAAAACAATGTCACCGTCAGCCAAGAATAACTTCTAGATGATGGAGACGTTAGACAATTGCACACGTTTTCCCAGGTATTTGATTTTGGCAGCAGTTCTCCTATATGGTCCTTGTATCACGTTGCTGACAAAGGTGCGGCACAAGTTTATCCACGACGAAGAGAGGCCAATAAAGCTGACTCCGAGCATTTGGTTTGTGTATGGCGCTTTCATCAAACAAGGAACTACGCTATCACCAGATGCTAGTGAGTTTACATTTTACGTACCCAAAACCCTTGTAAATTCGACAATCGTCACACAGTCCGTCTGTCCGTCAGTCCGTATGTCATACTATAAGATATAAGTAGATATTATAATTATAATTTACCTTGAATAAATGTGAAATAAAAAGAAAAATATCATTTAAGAGAATAAATTATTCTGTACTCAAGAAATATGTTTTAAAAGATCGTATGAAATGATTAATATTTAATCCATTGATTGCTACGTAAAGCAAATGTCAACGTAACGGTTGGGTGTGCCGTGTGACCGGCGGGTGATTAATGTTGGTCGCCATTAGCGAGATACCATCAGATGGGAATTTGTTGTTAGCATGTTTGTATAACGATCTTTCAGTGGGCAAGTGGAAATCACAGGCTGGTAAGAAAGTCAGAAAGGTGGAAATCACAAACTGCTTTGCACATTGCAGACAACTAAAGAAATACTTCATGGCTAAATCATTTTGCCGTACCTACCTACTTAGGAACTCATTAAAAAAAAAGACGGGTTGCACTCCGGGAGTGCCGGCAGAAGTGAAAACTTGTTACATACAACATTGAAAATTGAATACAAACTTGAAAACATTTTTGATATTTTGGAATGGTTAGGGAATAATTTTGCACGAGTTGCTTTACTTATTATCATTATGAAAGCACTATCATTTATATGGTATAATTATATTCTTGTGCTTAATCGGACATTTTTTTAAATG
Organism: Calephelis nemesis; assembly: GCA_002245505.1. NCBI lineage: Eukaryota > Metazoa > Arthropoda > Insecta > Lepidoptera > Riodinidae > Calephelis > Calephelis nemesis. The sequence goes on along the minus strand of NJDD01001955.1, from coordinate 51,499 downwards.
TACTAGTACACCTTATTAGTACTATAAGTAACTACCTATTAGTGCTCTGTGCTAAACCATAAAACTTCAGTACGCTACCTACTAGTACGGCCACTTCATAATTTACCTCGACCAGTTAAAAGAGACTTTTGAGATAAAATATGATGAAATATTAAATTTTTTTAAACTTATCTATATTAATAATTTCGTCAAGGGGTACGGTAGACTCGATTGAAACCTTACCTGAATAATAAAACATATAAAAATAATGATTTTGAGTCGACAACATATATCCGCAAAATTCGGATTGTCGAGTATTTTGTTAAATTCTAAATAAAATTCTAATGTGTTGAAAGGAAAAATTTTTGGAAATTCAACCCTTTAAAGGGTAAAAGTGGGTGGCTAAGTTTGTATTGGAAATTTAATTCTATTGAAATATTTTGCGTGACACTAAAATAATGCTCTGCAATACAAATTATGAGATACATATATAAGCATTTTTTGAAAATCAACCCCTATAATGATTAACGGGGGTGTCACAATTTGCTTAGGAAAAATATTTCAAAACAGTGACTAGCTGACCCGGCGAACTTCGTACCGCCTTAGCGTAGCAATGATAGAATGATAGAAGAATAGTAGAAATTACTTTATTTTGTATAGCTGATCTATCTTACGTTTGAACTGCTATTACCTATACCTATTCAATTTGAACTGCAAAATCAAATGTATATTTTTCAACATTTCTGAGAGATTTCCTTAATATTTTTTTCCGTAAGAACTTTCTCCTAATAATGACAAATACAACAAAAAAAGAATTAGTGAAATCGGTCCAGCCATTCATGCGAGATGCCGTGACCAAGGAAAACGGGTTTCATTTTTATATTAATAGATTTTTACCATAAGTCCATAACAATGAACATGAGTTTATCATTAACGAAAAACACACAAAGAAATTATGATACACATAGTAGCAAAATTGGTTCAAAATCCCTACTTCCCTACTTAATATTATAAATGCGAAAGTAACTCTGTCTGTCTGTTACGCTTTCACGCCTAAACCAGTGAACCGATTTTGATGAAATTTGGTACAGAGATAGAATAGACCCTGAGAAATAACATAGGCTTCTTTTTATCGCAAAAAATGGGGGAGAATGGGTAAAAAGAGGGGATGACTGTTCATATGTAAATTCATCATTTTTAAAGCTCTAACAGTGAAACTTTGTATTTAGACACTTTATGATAAACGAAAGAACATAGCCTACTTTTTATCACTAAAAATGAGGGAAAATGGGTAAAAAAAAGGTGATGAATGTTCGTATGGAAAATTGTCATTTTTGAAGATATAACAGTAAAACTTTGTATTCAGACATTTTATTAGGAATGAAAGAACATAAGCTACTTTTTATAGTTAAAAAAGGGGGGAGAAAATTGGGGTAAAAACAGGTAACAAATGTTCGTATGGAAAATCGTCATTTTTGAAAACATAATTGTGAAACTTTGCATTTAGCCACTTAATGATAAACGAAAGAACATATGCTACTTTTTATAGCGATAATTTAATTAAAAAGTATACTTATCAACCTTATTATAAAAGAATATAAACATGGAAACGTTTAAAACCACGTCACCGCTAAATATGTTTAGTATTGATAAATTAATTTTCCAGATTTTTTTCTTAATAAAATGAACCGAAACTCGCCTTTTATGACTAAGTTGGTATGAAAGCAGTTCGTCTATATTTTTTGTAAGAGCTCGGAACCAAAGTCTATACTATCTATACTAATATTAAAAAGTTGAAGAGTTTGTTTGTTTGTTTGCTTGAACTTTCAGTGTTAGAAAGTCCATTTATTGAAGAAGGCTATAGGCTATACATCATCACGCTAAGATCAATAGGAGCGGAGCACCAATGATAAATGTTTTAAAATCGGCGTATTTTTTCCTATTAAGAGCGTGCGCTGTGTTAACGGTGAAAGTTTCGTAAAAATCATTTATGAAAGAATTGTTCCCCTTTAAAAGTCTTAAAAAAGTTCGCGACAGCAAATTTCTATCTTTTAAGGTTAGCTTACTATAACCTTTTTTTATGCTAAACAAATTTGTTTCAAAATAATACATTATTTGCGGAGGTCATTTTAAAAACACGATGTTAATCATTATCCGTAAAAATACATCATTCATCATAAGTATTTAATTGAAAACAAAATTGCATTTCACATCACTAGATTTGAATAATTATCTTAGGAGATATCGCAGTTTTAAAATAACGCTATCAAACAGAATATGATCACTACGTTAACACTATAGTTTAAAGACCGCGCGACACAGACGCGTGGTATGCGCGTGGTTGACTCCTAATGGAACGGCTGTGCTCAGTGCACTACTTTCTAAATTTATTATTTCCAGAACATCATCGTGTAATACTTTTTAGATGATATTTAAATAAAAATCGATTAAAGTTTGAAGAAGGACGTAGGCCGTTTTTCATCTTAAAATTTCAAAGGGTATAGTTGAAGAGTTAAATATTAAATAAATAGACTACGCGGGCGAAGCCGCGGGTAGCAGCTAGTATCTACATAATTCAATTCAATACAATATATATATATGTGTATATCGATTTTCCTTCTACTATTATTTCCTTTGTTAAACTTACAACTTTCGAAAACAACTACACTTCTTCTGAATGTTGTATTGTAACTGAGAAAATATAATATAAAATACACCTACAAGTCGTAAAACAAATTAAAAGATGTTTGACTACACTAATATCTATTTAATCTACAACAAACTGTAAAGCATTCAAAGCAAGAAACAGTTTTCACTTTACAGTACGATTCTTCACACCCATATCCCCGAAGGGGTGGGCAGAGGCATGACCAAGGCACCCAAAATTAGCCGAAGACACTAATTAAAAGAGCCCCTATATTTAGGGGACCTTTTAACGTGTTTTAGGGGACGGTTTTATATTGAAACAGTCCCTCAAGTAACGTTAAAAGGTCCCCTAAAGTACAGGGGCTCTTGGTGAAATCGGGCATAAGTCCCACAACGTGATAGGTGACAAGCCTATCGCCAAACGGGCACATATCCAATCCCAGGCAACATTTTTTTTTAATAAGAAAATTGAAAATATACAATGTCTTTGTCGCCCGACCCGGGAATCGAACCCGGGACCTCAAGGAGTCAAGTCCAACGCCGGACCGCTAGACCACAGAGACGATTATTTAATACTGCAAAAGAACGCGAGAGGCCGAATTACAGTAGTTTTTGCGATTGTCTTACACTCACTCGCACTGGCATTATCCATTGCGAATCCTATACTGTTCGGAAATATGTAAGCAATACAAAAACAGCAATTAATTTACGTTTTATTTTAGATCTCGCGCATGCGACCTGCGCCGCCGTCTCGTTCGCGCATGCGCAGTGCGCCGTCTTCACTTCAAAAATCTCCAACGTTAAAAGAGGGAATTAATTATTTTGATACCGTGAAAATATTTTGAAATTATTCTTTAAAAAAACAGTTTCTAAAGTTAAAAAGTATCTTTACGTTTGTATCCTCTAAGAGTTAGGCGGAGGTGTAATCACGGAATCCACAACTTGCCAAAGGCACTTATCCTACAATGTGACAGGAGGCAAACCTATCGCCAATCGGGCACATACTTTATCTCTGGCAAAATTGTTTTAAATAGAAAATTGAAAAAGAAACACAAATTTTATTGTTCCCAGACCCGTGGATTGGACCCGGAATGTTATCAAAGATAATATTATACAGGATGACATTACAGTACCACCCAAATTTTGAGAAACGATTCGGAATCGATAACACTTTCGTTGTATGTACTGAAAAAATCAATTTATCATGTTTTTTTTGCGGACTGTTTTAAATGAACGTTTAGTATAGTGAACCTTATAATTTGGCAACAATAATTGAAATGTATTGCCATTTAAGCCTGTGCCCCCACAAATTGAAATTTGGTTGGCCCTTTCAAAGTAACCCTGTATATTTAATTATTGACTAGTCTCTGACACTACCAAAGTCAATATATATTTGCTAATATATTACTCAGGCGTTATGAATTTCAAAATTGACGTAAGGGTACCTAACCAATAATTGTAAACAGTCAAATCCCTACCGTACCTTCACCCATTACACTTTCTTTTCGCCCAAAGATTGGCTGTGAAATATCATGTGGGACATGTGTAATATATGAAGTGATTTACTCATTGGATAATATAGGTACATTGGGTACGAAGGGATAGACAGGAAAATCCCTAAACAAAGATAATATCAAAAAGTATCTATATTCAAGTTGAACTCAATAGATATGTCACACCCACGCATTTCTATATAAATTATGTACGTAGGTAGTAGCTATCGATATTGAAAACACTCACTATTAAATCGGCAGTTAAGATTGCTAGATAAAAATGCGATCGGTACTTTGTATGACTTAAATATTCAGTTCAAGGTGGTACAATGTTAGTTACAATATATTTTGTTAATCACAGTCATAGTTTAAGTAAAAAATAGGTACATGTGATGACACGTGAACCCACGAAGTATAAATAAAGCTGATTTCATTAACCGGCTCTGAAAAGAGGAGATTATCAATTCTACGTTTTATTAACCCGTCCATGTCATGTCGCCTTTGTGGTGTATAACATACAGGTTTTTCAATAATAACTTCCGGTAGCCATCTTGGATTTCAGAATGGCTGCCAAATTCAGAATCAGCACCCCCGATTATGTCTCAAACGACACCCATATGGAGTATATCTATAACGGTTCAAATTGTTCAAATTGTTAAAAAACAGATTGTTGTATGGCGGCCATCTTGTTCTTTGCCATTTTGAATTTTTTTCATATTTTCTGGTAATTGCTACCTGGGCTCTACAAACTGGCACCATGACCGATCCTCTATATTTTTTCGTTTAGGCTGGCCGTCACCTAACTTTTTACCAGATCATGGTAGATCAGATGTTACAATTTATTTATTACTTTCAAAAATTATGCTATCCTATACAGAAACAACTTTTACGCTAGGCCTGCCGTGGCGGTTCTTCAATTACAACTTCCGGTCGCCATCTTGGATTTGAAAATTAGTAAAAATTTTAGAAATCCCCGCCCCCGATTACCCCTTAAAAGTCATGTTTGGCGACTTGACCCGAAACTTTCAAAAATTTTAAAAAATAAAAAGGTTCGCAACTAATTTCAGGGTGTTGCTTTTTGCTGTAGGTAGCAACTAACTTCAGACTCACATTTATCTGTGCGCGCACATCGTAAAAATTCACTCTCGTCATTTTTCTCAATCGCGCCAAAAGAAGTAGGTATAACTTTAAAAATACTTTTATATTTATTACAATTTGGATTATAAATTGAAAACAATTTTAAAATGTAAATAAATTTAACCCTTTCTACCGTAAACTGCCACCATTTCCAAACCTAGCCTGTCAGAAAAAGAAACGGCGAAACAAACTTTCCGGCAGCCAGGACTATAGCCTGTGAAATAGATGGAATTTGAATTTACAACTTTACCACTACTGCATATAAATTGACTAGATGAAAGAAAGCCGTGTAGAGGCTTGCCCTGAATGGTATAACCTCTGTACATATTATTTCCTAATTTCCATGTTCGCCGGTGTCGCATTTCGAGTTGAATGGTAGGGCAACCGGTAGATTGGCACGATATGGATCTTAACATTCCAGTCGTATAGAACTGTACGAAACCATACGAAATGTTTCGAGAAAAGGTCGAAGTTCGTCTTGGTAGATTTAAAACATCTGGGGGCACGGCAGTGCCCCCGCCAAGTCGAGCAAAAAAAAAGCGGCACGGCCGTACCATCCTTTTCTCGAAGCAATTCGGGCCTTTTTCGACCCCCTATAATTCGGTTGTGGATAAAGCAAGAAACCTGAATCTTCAGTAACTAATCCGGCATTGTATAAACACGGAATATTTAAAATTTGAGTCAATTTGAACCAGTAGTTTAAGAATGACAACTTGTTAAAGTTTCTAAATTTTGTCACTCACTGACTCACCGATCATCAAAAGTCCAAGGCACTTCTAGCAGACTT
>NJDD01001955.1:4927-45151 GCA_002245505.1 Calephelis nemesis | reverse complement strand
ATAGATTAACCGACTTGGTATTACATGGATCTCACAACTTTTGACGGTAGAAAGACTGAGCTGCGAGACTTGGGTTTTTTACAGGATGTTTTTGATGGGATATAATTTACTGGACCTAGGTCAGACAAATTATTTTGGGCAAAATCTTGTAAGTATATAAAAAGTTCCTAAATAAGTACCTAAGTTCAAACAAATAGTTAGTGCTTTTAGTCTAGCCGTGATTTAATCTACATTTAAACTGTCGTATTAGGTTCTGTTGTAAGTTGCAACTAACGGGTCCACCGACATATCATTATGTGAACATCATTAGTATATTGTGTAAAAACATATGCTTATACCGAGTATGTGTCCGCCGCCGCGCCGGTCTGATGGTATCTCACTAATGGTAACCACCATTTATCATCCAGCGCTTACACCCATCCTCGATGTTGATGCTTACTTTACTAAATAATCAATGCAAATCATTTTATTCAATCTCCTATCTATAAATTTATTTTAAAAGCAACTGGTTAAGTAGGTAGCTTCAAGCCCGTCTGACAGAAGTGTTCGGCAGAGGTAGAACCAGGTACCCGCGACGATTAGCCGAAAGTTTCTTACTAGGTAAGTCCAAAAATAGGTAGCAAACGTATTTCCAACCGGGCAACGTCGTTTTTATTACAATGTTGAAAATACCTACACATTTTGAGTTATCCGACTCGAACCACGGTAATGTAATTGGTCGAATCCTCGATCTCATGTAGACGACGACACCTGTAGGTTAGGGTAGGTAGGTTTATTCTTGAATGTCAATATCATGCGATTGGAAATTGGAATCGTATATTATGTCATTATAGGTACTTATAAGTACAGCACTAGCGGATTATTAAAATTTAAGTACCTAGATAAAACGAAATGTACTTAAATATTAAAATATGTTCAATGCCAAATATGATGCAAGTAGATACCAATATACAACTTAATGGGAACAAGCTGGACCTTATGATTTTACTACGTTTTTAGGAATAACAATTGATAAAAAAAAAATACAATGGAGCCCCGCACATAGATAAAATTGTAATTCGTTTCCTTAGCAGCGTATGCTGTTAAAAAATGAGACAGTTAGGTAATGAAACCGATAGGATGGTTTATTTTAGTTATTTTCATAACATCATGTCGTATAGAATTCTTCTCTTGGGGAGTTCTGCCGAAATAAATAGGTATCTACTGTATTTATTTTATAAGAGAGAGAGCAATTTTTAACCTAGGTAAAGAATTTCCCTCAAAGAAAACAAAGAAATCAAAATTCTAACTGTAACATATCAGTATATCTTTGAAAATTGAATATAAGTATGTTCACATGAAAATTTAAAAGAAATTGTGATAGGCGTACTTTATTAATACAAGGAATAAAAAATCTTTCACGGACTAATGTTTATTAAAGACCTTCCAAATTATATGCAAAAGACTGTTATACCATTGCAAATAAGATAGCTTGGGATTAATTGCTCCTCATGTCAATATCGAATATAATGTATCATAACTTTAATTATTGTACAGGTACATATTTTAAAGTAAGGAAAAAAAACAAGCCATCCAAGTTCCTTGCCGGATCTTCTCAATGTGTGGCCGCGTTCAGATCCAGTGGTAGATTTAGTATTACAGTTATAATAATAATGCTTCTTCTAAGGTTAATGTGAAATAAAAATGTTTGATTTGATTTTGATTTGAATGAATTGATTTTTTTTGGACATGAATGTAGTCAATGAATGTAAAAATTGGCGCTGGGTTCAAGAGTAGGTAGGGTACATTAAATGAGATATTTGATTCCAACTTGCATGTAATCGAGATTCAAGAGTAACCTACACATCACTAGACTGGTGAGAGACTTGTAAATTTAAGCATCGATTTTCTTGTTAGTGTTGTGTTGAAAAAACTTACAATAATTGCTAACTGACTTATTTTACGTTCCCGCTTGTTAAAGTCAAAGAGTACCTAAAGTAACTGCCATTAAAGAGTAAAGTTGCACAAGTTGGCCTTTTTTCTGGCGGTGTGACATAGTAGTATTAAATGAAGAATGAAACTTTAACGACGGCACTCTTTTTATTTGTCATAGACACTACTCGCGTTCTCTTTGCAACTTGGTGGCTCTTCGTGATATTGCTGTCTGCATTCTACACTGCAAATCTGACTGCATTTTTAACACTTTCAAAGTTTACACTGGACATTGAATATCCTAAAGATTTGTATAAAAAGAACTATCGATGGGTTGCTCAAGAAGGCTCTGTGGTGGAGCATTCTGTCAAGAATGTAAGTTGTTATGAATATTCCGCTAGACATTACTTAGGATCAGATATTAGGTATATTAACTTTGACCGAAATATTGGGCGTTTAGGTTATATAAATCGGCAGTACAAAAAGGCAATCAAACCTTTTCTTGTAAAAGCCCGCTGATCGTGGTGGGCGACAGTGCGTGGCAAACTCAGGGAATATTATGCAGCAATTTTTGGTAAAACTTTGTCAGTAGCTTGTGATAAACTTGGACAAAATAGAACTTGTGGCCTTCCCCACAAGAATCCAATACTTGAGTCGGCGGGGGTGTGAGTGCCCGGGATTAAGTTGGGGACCTGGCTAAACCAATCAGACCAGGGAGGCCGCTCCTCAGAACCCCCCCTGTCCAAGAGGGGACACGAGGAGTGGACAGGGTGGTGGCCCACTTGGCCCGAATGGGTCGGCGGTTTTCCATTTATCCGCTCGGTCGAGTTGAGGTTGCGGCAGGTACGGGGGTGCCTGTCGCCACTGGAACCCTGAAGTGGTGCACGATGTGTCTCCGTGCACCACTTCTGACGGCTAGGCGAGGCTGCCCGAAGGGGATCTTTGGATCCAGCGCCGCCGGGGCAGTGGAAGTTTGCGAAAGCGAAGGAGAACACCGTGTGGTTTTAGTCGGAGTCTGAAACCGAAAACCCGAAAGTGGGGGGTATCCATGATGGAATTCCACACGTAAGAAAAGGCTTCTAAAGGTAAAGGATTTTTTTAAATAGGTCCAGTAGTGTCGGCGCCTATTCAATACAAACAAAGTATCAAATCTTTCCGCTTTATCGTTGGTATAGATAAACGAACCTTTTATTAGGATTTACGTTTTTTGTGTTATTTATTTAATAAATTGTCAGGGATTTATGATAATCAATAAGTTGAATTAAGTAGTTATTAGGTGTACCCACTTTGGCCAAATCCTAAAACCCCTTTAAGAGATCTCTAGGGCAACGCAGTTTCTCTTTAGTTTTTGTTAAATTGCAATATACCTTCCTTATTATTTAATTGATGGTAAATATCTTTTAGCGCAATAAAACTACACTAAACTTCCTGTCTTTTAGCAGTGTTGTAACTCTTCAGGTTGTTCGATGGAAAACAGTTATTTAAGTCCTGCTTTTTAATATACCAGCTTGACATATAGCAGATAAGAGAGGTACCTCTTCCCTTATTTTCTATATGTCCTTCATTAGGTCAAATTTAAACCCGTTCTCATCACGTGTGGTATATGTTAGTATAACGACCTGCATCCCGAAAAAGCAAGCAAACGGATTCTCCCACAGGCCACAATATGAATTTGGATTTTGCCTATCATTCTGATTAATGTTGCAGCCCAGCAATGACCTCTATTATTTAAACAAAATGGTCACAAACGGAAGAGCTGAATTTTACGATTTCAATGAGGTGGAAGAATTTCTTGCTGTAGTGAAAGGCGGTGCGGTCCTCGTGAAGGAACAGACGGCTATAGACAGTCTGATGTATGGGGACTACTTAACCAAGGCTCGGGAAGGTGTAGATGAAGCTGAGAGATGCACTTACGTGGTGGCCCCGAATGTGTTTATGAAGCAACGCAGAGCTTTTGCCTATCCACAGAACTCTACTCTCACATCTTTGTTCGACTCTGTGTAAGACTATTTGCATGGTTTTCTGTAAAATGATCTAAGTATAAGGCGAATTTTATGTCGGTAACAAATATAAGTCAACTATCTGTGGACACTAAATGTATAATGGAGCGTTGCTGACTTGAGGTATTGATGGGCTGGGTACGCCTTTATTATCAACTACTCGAAAATTAGTGTAAATTATAACTATAAATCAGTTAATATCTCTGGCACTAGACGACATCCGCCTTTTTAATAAAAAGTACTCGCAGGTATAACCTGGTATCATAATAGTAATCACATTATGATACAGACATTACTTTAGTCTATGTTTGCGTAATGTTATGTAAAAATATAATGATTTTTATATACAAAGCCGTAATAGTAAGTATATGAATAGTAAAAGGTCGTTCAGTTTGAAATAACCTTCTATTTTAAATTCTTTCAGGCTCATTTATTTGTTGCAATCAGGCATCATTATGTTCTTGCAACGTAAAGATCTGCCCAGCACAAAGATTTGCCCGTTGGATCTTCAATCTAAGGACCGTCAGTTAAGGAACAGTGACCTCATGATGACCTACATGATCATGGTTGTCGGGTTAGCGGTCGCTATCGTGGTTTTCATATCCGAGGTATTAATGAGACTTTTATTGGAAATCAATATGTACTATTCAGATTACTTGATGGTGTTACTCGAGGGCTGGATCTGCCAACTACCAACTTAGTGTTTTGGGATCAATCGATCGACGTGGCAAAACCATACTTAGATTCGTAAAGCGGTTGACGGAGACTGAGCCAGTCAGTCAGCCACTGAGTCGGAGTACTATAGTTGTTCTGTGGACTGAGCTATGTGACTCTAATTGCACCGTTTGTACCTATTACCGTCCCCCAAGACGTACTGAGAGCTAACAACCGTATGTAGTAGATATTCCACCTACAAAGAGATATATATTTGTTGGCTACGCCTGGAATTCTCTGCCACTTAATTTTTTTGTGGAAAACTAAAATGCAAAAGTGAACAGGCTTGCTCTAGCTGAAAATGTCTTCATGTTAAACTCTATCTCAGCTTTTCATCAGGCGGGTTTCGAGTCATTGCTTTGATCTATATGTATACACTTACAACATAATGTGGCATTAATGCAGTCAGATTAGATGGTAGCGGCCTGCAAAGATTGGCCCTGGTAGTTAGGTACCTTCCCTTTTTTTCTACACCTACCGTCACGTCCGTGCTCGTTGTTATAAATTTCCGATTTGGAAGGCAGTGTGCCCGGAAATTCTTAAGGTTCTCACCTCAGGTTGGCAACCTCATTAATATCTTTGATGTCCCGATCTATTAGTTTAACTTTCTCTAAAACAATTAACAATCTATTAGTATACAAAGGTTAACAGCAGCAGGTACATGTGAAGTTATGTTTTGTCAAAATCTAGCGTAAGAAGTTCCCGCGAAAGGGTTATACCACATATCTAATTATAAATCACATATTCTGATGTTAGTTGCCCAGGAGATAGTTCACATTAGATAACAACTTAGTTCCTCAAAATCCAATCCCAAAACCTACTGAGATCATCAAAATATGTACCTACTAGTATTTTTCAGAGACTACGCGGTTTCTAGAGTCAAGCAAAGACAACAGTTTAAAACAAACGCCTAATCTGGTTTGATGATATAGAGGGACCTACGGGAATTGAGTTGAAGTATATCCAAACATAGCTAACAAGTCCTTTACGGGGTAGGCAGGGAGTAGATATTAGTTTTATTAAAAAAATCATAATACAAATTGTAAATTTTTTTGGGACCCCGATTTGGAGTAACTTATTTTCATTTAATGATGATGTCAAGATTAACTCAAAAACTTTTAGGAGGATGGTGATATAATTTACGTGGAACCATTTCGGAAACATTTGCCATCTTCCTAAGGAAGAATTATCAAATAGCAACGTGGTACCCAACGAAATAGTTGGAGCCTGTTTTTGCAGTTTTACTTTAGTGCTTTATTACCAATATTAGATAATACTTGTTTTTAAATCCCTTTTTTATGTTACTATAATATATTTACCTTTATTCTCAGGTTATTGTTAGACGATACATGATAAAGAAATCAATTGAAAGTAAAAATAAGAAGAGATACAGAAATTCAAAACACAACGAAAGGAAGAGGAACTTTGACGATAGTCAACCACCACCGTACGATTCGCTGTTTGGTAAACATTCGAAATACAAAGTTAACGAAAACACAGAGAGGAAAATCATAAACGGGAGAGAATACTGGGTAGTTAACACAATAAATGGAGATAGAAGATTAATACCAGTTCGTACACCGTCTGCATTTCTGTATCGTTAGGATCAGAATTATTACTCATTAGTGTTGAACAATTAAAAAATAAAAGACGACCGCCATTATGTTGTTTTAATAATAGCCAGTGTCACTTAGGAAGATTTAAACATAGATGTCTAAATCTGTTTAGATACCATCAAGAAGCTTATAGATAGAAATAAATTTCGTAATTAGTACCTTATAGTTATTTATGACAGGATAAAGAAATTCGCACATATACCTAGGTACTTTACACCACATTAAAGCCACATTTGAACATAAGAGAAAGTTGCAGTTTTTCTTGCTCTTAGAATTTTACCGAAAAACAATAGTGGCTCTTTAAACCAAAGAAATTGCAATTTTCTATCGAAATTTTTAGATATTTTCATTTTCTTGTAAGTTTCATTGTAATGTTCCGGTCCGGAGGGTAAAGTATATGGTATAATTGAACAATTAGCTTAATATCACGACCACAGGATAACGATGCACCTATAACATCTCTAGTGTCTATAGGTCACAGTTGAATCACAAGCAAATTTCGACCTCTTCTTTTTTTGTACAGCAGTCAACAGTTGTTTCTCCTTTGCTGTGTAAAATCTGTAACCAATTCTTTTTATCACTCTTTTGCACGCATCAACTAAGACGTCTTTGTGAGTCATGTCCCTCCATTGCACTGTCAGTTCTCCAGCTCGAGCACGACTATTACATTCAATTATTTTCTTCAGTACTCGGTTTTCTGTTGCACTCGTGATGGGCGATCGGTCGATCGTCGTTCTTTTCCTCAAACAAGAAGTCGTTCTGTTATTTTTATAGTGCTGAATGATAAGTTGAGTAAGTCGGTAAAGTAGTAGACCAACCCCTCGGCCAAGGAGGCGGATAAAAATAGTGTGATTGTTTGACATTTTAAATATTTGATTATATAATAATCTTAAAATTGCCTTTTATATTATTTTTGAATAATTTGTAATCAGGATTAATTACAAATATAAATATTTTACAACTAGATGTTTAAAGTTATTTGGTTCTGCCCTTTTAGACACCAAGAAAAAGTAGCGTGCATCACTTAATAGCTTGATGCCATTTATCATTTTAGCACACTCCAGTATCCAGTAGGGACCAGTATATAGCGAATACGTCTAAACCTAGTTGCTCAACAAGTAGTTATTTCTGCCCGAGTGGACAAAAATGCCAATAGGTAAGTACATAATTGCTCTTTAAAAACAGTCAGAACAAAAAATACCACTAAAATTTAAAAAAACAATAGCCCCCAACGAAACCCGTATGTTGGGTAGCTAAGAACCATCTTGATCATGTCTTTTTAAACCAAAAAGTCTGCAATGAAATCGGTTCATCCATTAGAAAGCTATGATCCCACAGACAGACAGACAGAAACTCACTAAGTCAGTGTTTTAGTACCTGAGTCAATTTGTGATGACGGATAGCACACCTACTAGTTTTAGTCTTGCAGATCAATGGGGAGAAAAAGGAAAAAAAACTAAAAAAATATAAATTACTTCTAAAAGATCCAATAAAACTTATGTTCAATTATATTTATTTATTAACCGTGAAAACATTTCCACAATTGCACTAACATTCATGCCAAGATCAACATCTTTTGATTTATCTATTTTAATAAATTAAATAGCTCTTAACCTGTATCACGATATTTAATTAACGCATCGCTGACACACTATAAAAACAATTCAAAATTTAGATAAACAATTTTATAAATACATTTAGTAGCCTTATCACCTGTAAACACTGTTTACAGATGAAACAGAGTAATGTTAACAATAACAGAATTCCGTGGTCGTGGCATTTTATTAATAAATTAAATTAATATAGGTACTTGATTATTGTAAGTGAGCCGGAATTAGTATAAAATGATTATATAATACTTTAGTTAAAATAATTTTATCAAAAAAACAAGAAAAAAATATGTTCGACTTTTAATGATGAATTATTGACAACATTTAGATAGGAATTTCAGACTATAACAAATAATATTTGAACCGTGAACGAAAAAAGTATAATAATACTACAGTGGTTGCCTAAACATGATCTTACTAAAAATAATCTTTGATGAGTAGAGTCTCTACTGTACATGAGAGGGCAATAGGGTGAAACAAGTTCAATACTAAATATTAGTATTTGAAAAGAAAGGCATGCGCGATTTGAATACTGCTTCGAAATTCAATTAAAAAGAAATCCATAATAGAATCTTTGGAATTTATGTTCCGCGTGTTTGGATCGCTAACCTGTAAAATCGTCATTTATTGTGACTTATCCTTACTTTGTCAACATTAACCTTAACAATACAGATAATTATCACCTTAAACTTTCCGAAAGCCCTTAATGAATAAAAATATTAAACTATTCTTGTTAAACTTACGCTGTTTCGACATTAGTTCTGAAAGGCTTTTAATTTATTTGTAACTTACAACGACAATCTTATTATAAGTAAATTATATCACTAAAAATTAATTTATTATATAATTTTATTTATGCAACTAAATACTTGTTAAAAACAAAGTAAAAGTGGTCGTGGACCAATTTTTACATTATTTTCGTGTATAGTTTAATATTTTTCAAGAATTTTATTCACTAGTTATCCATCCAATCCATTAAATCTAATGAATTATTTAAACATTACATGTTAAACTCGATTATAGCAAAACAATAAGGCTAATTTTAACTTTTTAAGTAATATTCATTATTTTAATAATCCATATTTTCGATTAATTTACTGATTTGGTTAAATAGAATAATTTAAATAAAAAATAAAATAGTACAGTAGTTGATTTGATTCGCAGATGATAGTAATTCAAGATGTAACAAAGGGACAACCATAAAACAGTTTAATTAGTGGTAAATGGCGAACATCACCATCATCTCCGCCATTTTCTAAAAGTACGGTTGCGAAGCAGAAATAAATTCGTACATCTACCCGTTATTTTCTGTCACTCTCACTCTCGCATTAATATGTATAATGTGTCTCGCTCGCACGGATGCGATAACCATATTCTTATAAGGATTGTAAGCCTTAAGTATAGGCACCAGCTATTGTAAAATTTCCTTGTGGTTATAAATCCATGAGTTGAATTGAGTCTAGTTTGACATTACTTTTTGTTAAATAAGTAAACGTAGCTCGATTTTATTGTGACTGTTAGCTGACAAAATTTTTGCAACAAAATCATGAACAACATATCTGGTACAGTTGCTAATTAAACTACTACGCTGAGGGCCGCGGGTTCGAGGGCCTGCATGAGGCGAATAATAATATGATAATCGCTTCGTGCAAATATACAGTAACTGATTAATTGCTTTAGTTCTAGTGTGGTATTAGTTAAATGCAACGCGATATGTTTCATATCAATATACAGAAAATCATAGGTACTATGGGTTCTAAGTTTTCTTATATTTGGAAAAGGTTAGAAATGAAAAGAACACTTCCAATCAAACAATAAATATTTGGGAAAATATTTGTAACTACTGTCAGTATGCTAGTAGAATAGGGTAATGCAGAAATTGTCTCCACTCGGCGACCAATTCGGACTCGGGTGACGCAGTTATTTGTTTGGAAAACAAAATTAAAATTTAAAATGTTCAAAAAGGAAATTTATATCATAGTAGTTGTATTAATAAAAACGGTACAATTTTATTTCACATTTTAAGAACATATAAATCTAACGCCTTCTGAAACAATGAAAACAGTCATATTCATTTAATAAACCTATAAACTCGTATTTCTATCAGTTTGTATACGTATTTCTAATATTTTGTGTATTTTTTATTGCATATAGCATTAATTCATAAGTGCGTTAAGATACCATGTGAGTTTACTATAAACTATTATAAGTATAGTGGATAAATGTATAAAATACAAATTACAAAAGTAAAACCACAGTGCGCTGTGAGGCGGAACATAACTAATTATTTTTTACATTACTTGTGTGACTATTATATAACATTTAAAACAAACATGTTTCTGGTAAACAATCAAATTTAACGAATTTCCCAAAAACTACAAGTGACGTTATTGACAGATTACGGATGGTTAAGCAATGGTCGAACCGATCTCGGTAATTTAGACATCAACGGCTATAATGGGGACAACTTAGTAACTTGGTTACCACTTTCAAGATTTTGAACAAGTTTGATGGAAAAATTTGAAAGACTTGGGGTCGTATATAGGCTATTTGTCATCTCGATCGAACGCTGGTGAAGCTACGGGCTTAAAGTAGCAAGTACATATAAAAATAGCGAAACGGAAGTTTAATAAGAAAATTATTTATCAAAACAGATCTTTAAATTAAAAAAACAAAACATAGGAAAAAAGCAACAATAAAAAAATAAGGAAAAAACTTATTTCTTACCCTTACACAAATAACACTTTAGATTTTCGTAGTCGCTAGAAATTATAAATTTTCTAAAGTAACAAGTCTACACAATTTACGAGTTCACACACTCATGTGTAAAACATGGTTAAAATGAGCGATGTGGCGGATCGTTACATAGATTGATCCGCGGACACGGACCCTAAAGGATATATCTTCTTTTGTTTGGTTGGTTCTTTATAGCGTAACACAGCCCATTATTTCTCATTTTGCGCCAACGGTTCCATAGATAGAACTTTGACATGTATACTGTGTGGCGTTAGGTCTCTACGTGTCTGTACGCAGTACCTAATGTGCTATTGCGGATTGGTGGCATACATTACGTCTCATTTGCACTTTCATTTCTTTTAAAAATGGAAAGTAACATCTATCGAAAGAACGCAGCGGAAAGGGTTATTACGTATAATCTGCAACATTACGGAAACCGACATTAAAATATCACACAAAACATGATAACGTGTAAAAACGTCTATTTCAATTGTCAATTTATAAAAAAAATATCATTGAGAAAATAGGACAAAAAATAAAATGTACTACACTGGCACTCGTTACGTACCGATGTCCCTATTTTGTCCGCACCAACAATAACTTGCAACAAACGTAAACAAGCTTCTTTTTTAATAACAATCTACATGTCGACAACATTGTGAATGACAAAATTCACAGTTTCAAAGTGGTAAGATAGGGACCTTCCAGTTATATTATTTAAATAACAGCAAAGCGATCGATGAACACAGGAGCAATATTGCTTAAAATTTCATAGTGCAGGTCCAGAGTCAATGGAAAATTGTGATTAAGTTTTCAAGGTGTTTGACATTACCTGCTAGATAACCATTCATGTCTAAAGTAACAACGATCTCATATTTAATTTTCGTGTTTTGTTAGTAGTACCCTTAAACCTACAATTTATTACTTAAAACTAAAATTATTCATCACATTTTTATTTAAGAAAAAGTATCCTACGAAACGGCTAATTCATAAACATTGTATTTTTTCAACAAAATATCTAAAAATGCACACTAATATTTGGTGTGATTGTTAATATACTAAGTGACAAAATATTGTTGATGTCCCGCTATCCGACAAAATCAGTACCCTCGTTTCTGCTAAGCAGCAACTTAACCTAAAGCCTACACGAGTAGGATTAAATAAAAATATGTAGATAAACATGAGAGAATAACGAAATACAAAAGATAACAATAGTTTGAAAAAAAGAAAGAATGAAAAAAGTTTGAAATATTGATTAATAACTAATAAAAATCTGTTTATCATTTTAGTGATTTAAGTGTTAGCTCTGAGCCCTAAACACGAAGCGCCATTTTTACATGTTATAAAGAGCGCAACCGTTAGGCTATTTAAATGATAAGAGATACGTAAAACAGAACAAGTTCGAAAAATGTGAATATTTAATATAACAAAAGTCTGACAAACCTTGGGATGTTGTTTCGTCAGGGGGTAGTTACATTTTTTTATAAAATAAGCAACAGAGTTAATACGAGTAACTTCACTCTGTGAGTCGAATTCTGGTCTTCGTATATTTAGAAATAAATATTTCATACGGAAGTGTCAATACAGTTCCGGAGGTGATGGTACATTTCTACAATAGGTTAACACCTGGGCCACATGACAGCGACGCACCTATAACATCAATGGTGTCTATAAGCGACGGTTGTCTCTTAACATTAACAGAGCCGTGTGCTTTTTCGCTGACCTTTCACATAAGATAAAATAAAAAAAATCATATGAATTATGGGTTGTCATCTTAACCTCATGGTTACTAGATATGCCTCAAACCGGATGAAGACATTAGTATAAATAGCACGTGCAACTTTTATTTATGTTTTTAAGGTAAATATTATATCCTGCACGTACAACTTGAATTCAAGCAGTTTTAATGCAATAAACCCAAAGACTATTAAATTTATGATAAGACTTGATAAGATTGTGTTATCGATATTATCACAATATATGCGAGAAACATGCGGGGTCAATAAACTAGTGGCCTTCGTATAGTGATTATAGTAAACGGATGTTGCCGTGCAGTTTTTGGATTATATTCAAATTTTACGTTATAACATCAATAAAAAAATGGCCGCCGTTTTGATCGAAACAGGTGCATGCGCATTAACAAGAATCAACTGCATAAAACGTCCAGCAACAAACTTAAACAATTTCAAAGTACCCACACATACATTTATATGTGTGTGCCCTAATAAGATATATTTTTGGTTGATTGATTTTAGGGTTGGCAAACATATATTTTGGTAAAAAAAACATCGTACTAAGGACTGGACAATATTATAGAGTCTCTTTATTGATAAGGAGTCAAAGTTCGACCGGCGAGCGTACGGCTGACGTTACCGACCAACATTTGTGCGGCGAACATTCAAATGTCTGTATTTCCGGGTCTAGATGATATGCTCTTCGAATTTGAACATAATGTCGTGCTT
Source organism: Calephelis nemesis (assembly GCA_002245505.1). Lineage (NCBI taxonomy): Eukaryota > Metazoa > Arthropoda > Insecta > Lepidoptera > Riodinidae > Calephelis > Calephelis nemesis. The sequence continues at coordinate 32,102 of NJDD01001955.1, read as the reverse complement.
TTACTAGTAGTAAATTAGTTGCCTATCTACTTGGATTTCAGTTTTTGTGGTGGTATAGTTGCACACTCACTATACTAATTTTAAGTTATCGCTACCTTCTTTCAACGACAGTGATAGGAAGAGATAAAACGCGTTTAGTGCAGTCAGATTAGTTTAAACATGACATTTCTACAGGCTTTCTACAGGAAAACGTTGATTAAAAAGTCACGAGTTGACAAGTCCGCACTCATCGGACACGTCTAAAATGTTCCATCTCTTTTTTTATGTTTTATGAAAACCATAGCATACATATATACTAAGTTTAGTTAGTGTTTACCAACAGTTTTTATTTAAAAATGAGTTGTATACAATGGTTGTAAGTATAAAAAGTCCAAGGTAAATATGACCTCAACGACTAAATTTGTAAAGGGCGTTTAACTAACTCTCTCTCGCGCTACAAAAACAAATCCGTCTGTTATTAGTAATGATAATTTATGAAACGTTAGATTTGTATTTATTTGAAATCAAGTGTTATTTTGTAAAAGACGTCTTTTAATTAAAAATAAATATTGTTGTGAAGCCAGCAGCACATTTTTTTGTTCTTCTATTAAGGTGAAATATATTTTGGGGTAAGAATACTGAAAATGTACAAATACTTTCAAACATTTAGGTTATTCATAAAATACTGATGATTTAATGAAGAAGTCATCAACAAGAACTACGTGTCTCCGAAAGTGCGATAGATTAATGTTAATGATGTTTACTACTATACAACAAGAGATCATTCTCTTTTAAGGTGTCGTAATTCGTAACGCTTATACAACGAAAATTCATTTCTTTTACTTATCGCATTGTATATGAAATTAGATTATTTTTTTGAGCAATTGATAGTTTTTTAAAATAGACGTGACTACATCTACGTAATAAAATATTTCCTAGTACTCAGTGAGGGCTCTGATTTGATCTGGCTCAATATTTGTCCCATTCAATCGACGAAATATACTTCGCAAAGCTATACAACAACTACTGATTCAACAAACGAAACTTTTCTTTGATATTTTGGTATATATTAACTCGCACATACAAATTAGTTGTGAATTCTTACTTCTAAGAACACATTTTATTCGCAACCAATTTTATTAACACAGCGACACAAATAGATGGCACTACCTGATAAGGAATTATTAATTTTATTACATTAAATATTATATATCTATTAGTTACAAAAACATGATAAAACTTAACCTCCACGAGAAACTCCGTTAGCTATTATAATTAGTAAAGACAGTTTAACAAAATGTTGGCAAACTTTAAAGTATCCAAATCGGCGCATCTTTTTAAAAACATTTAAAAAGTGCTACAAGCATTATACTTATATACATCACAATTATATTATTCGCATCACACTTGCTATTTACTCAGAATCTAAATTAAAAAAAACTGTTTTCGTTACACAGCCTATTTGTAATTCTTATCATCATAGTGCCATCTTTAGATATCTCTGATTTTACATTATATTAATATATACGGTGCCGCGATGTGACGACTATTAATTAACAGAAACATCGTTTATAAGCATTTTTTATTCCCTAATGCGCATTGCTTTTACATTCTATAATATACAATACACAGTTTGTTACTATTCAAGCTAAAAAATAGTTCAAACATAAACAATACAGACAGAGAGGGTATTTCCGTGCATCAGATGTCCCATACATCACGAAAATATTATGAAATCATAATAAAGAAACTTTAATAGTTTATACTACTTCCTGTTGCTATCGATAAAAAGGAATTGATTACGTTATTCGATAAATAGTCGTCACATCACAAAATTCTATATCTTTTACTACATACCTATAACTTACTAGTAATAATAAACCTGTTATGAGAGTTCAAAACCTTGTACTTTTAAATATTGAATTATTGGTTAAATGCAGAAATAAATATATTTCTTTTATTAGTGTACAATATAAACAGAATGGATAGCATTTGGTAATTTTCAATCTTATGGCAAATAACATAAGGCATCAACTCGAGTTACATATCGCTATTTCAATAAAGGCTATGTTTGCATACAGTTAAATAACTTCACAGCTAATGTGTAGTGGGAGTGCAGTTAGGCGGAGACCGCTTGAAGCCCGGCGTCCTGTCAGACCGTCAGTCGCACGTCGATCATCGGAGAGGGCAGGAGTGACCTGAAACACAATTCCTAGACATATGAGCGCGTGTGTAAGAGATCGCACCAAACTTTCATTCCGCCCTAAGCAAGAGGCGATTCACGTCGCAGTAACAAACCACAGGTGCCAGAGGGGTAGGAGGCGCGCGGGGGGTAAGTTTGCGAGCGAGTGTTCGTTCGCCAAAATGCCGAATTGCCTAGTTTTGGTATTAAAGCGTCGCCACATTTTATTAGTTATTTTCTAGTTTTTCGTGCTGTTTATTTTTGTCAAATTTTACAAATATATCTTCACGACAAGTCTTTTACGGGATAAGCAGTGAGTATCGAGTGCCAGACCTCACGATCCTGACAAACCTGTCTGGTAATTTGTCAAGTTTTAGAGCGCTTTTCGGTAGACATTTCGAGAAATCGGTTGATTCATGTAATTCAGTTTGTCTATACTAATAATAAAGAGTAGAGATTTGATTATTTGTTTGTTTGTAATGAATAAGCTCCGAAACTACAGAACCGATTTGAAAAAATATTTCATCATTAGAAGCCAACGTTGTCTCTGATAAACATGAGCTATATTTGTAACTAGTAAATATTAGAGATCCCTACTAAAACTTCAATAATGTAACCCAAGGTGTCAAAAAGTAAGTTATAAAAACGTGTCGAGTTATTAAAAAACGCGATGAGCGTGCGCTACGAATATTCTTACAGATAGAATAAGGAAATGTTCTACAATATTAAACAACGTATCAATATCGACAAAGAAACTCTGCGTCACCATATATCTAGCTATAATAGTTAAGGTATTGTAACTACTTTTTTACATTTTAAGAGTTGATAGAAATGCCGACCATATTCGGACCATGTTATCAATACCTTCATATCAATCCTTCCAATTCCTTGAGATTACTTCTTGAATTATTTAAATCGGGCAATTCAATCAAAAGATATTACGAATTAAAAAACACATTCTAAACAAAATACCTCTCACAAACACTCGAAATCTATGAGACGCGATCGCAATGCGACGACACCGCCTGAGTTTATATCACACTAGCGACCTAACCTGACTTCGCTCGGGTAATAGTAATCTATACTAAATAAAAAGAGGAAAAATTTGATTGTTTGTTTGTTTATTTTGAATAGTTTCCGAAACAACTGGACAGATTCGAAAATTTCTTATCCCATTAGAACCCCACACTATACCGCGGTGAAATGCTTCATTCCTACGGGAAAACGAATAATAAAACAGCGAGGGTAGGGAACAAATACCGTTCCGCGCTGAGAGCTGCTGGTGAATCATTGGCACTATAATGTTAAGGAAGAAGGGTTCGAATGTTTGTGTGTTTGTTTGTATGTATTTAATAGGCTCCGAAACTAATGGACCGATTTGTAAAAAAGTTTTACCATTAGAAGAAAAAAAATCTACTAGAGGGAGTTAAAATTGATGTTAAAATGGAAGAGGTTCTGAAAGCTCCACACAATATTCAAAAAAGAAATAGCACAACAGAAACAAGACATGATAGATATGAGGCAGAGCCAATAAAAAAAAACATCGACGAAAAATGTTACCGCATTAAGGCAAAAACAACTTGAAGAAAAAATGGAAAAACAACAAAAATCCCTTTATTTTTTGGATCAGCAAATGAGAAGGAAAATATAGTTTTCTTTGGTATTGCTATGGGAAAAACTAAGGGGATTTACAGAACAGTATTTACAATTTCAAGAAAATGTAATTTGGAATGTTTTATGTTTACCTGAGCATAACATGCTAAGCAGCGATGTAAATATGTTGAAAATATCAGAAGATGAAATATAATATTGAGGATCTCAACCAATTTTTAAATGTTTAACCACAATAACTTATTGTCATATCCCAAAACATTAGAAGTACATATAGCAATCTGAAAGAATTTAGTGTCAACATTAGCGCACTAAATTTTATACTAATTATTTTAATTTTTACAGAATGTCGACTAAATCCATTAAAAAAACCTCTTTTAAAAAATACATTAACTATAATTTTTATTTAATTAGTTCTGTTTTTAACGTAAAAGAAATTAGTTTGGAAAATGTATCTCGTATTCATATCGAAACATAAGATACAACAATATTAAGCATATACCGGTCACCTTGAAATTTGCAAAAATCTAAATGCAAGTGAACAATTTATTAAATTGATTCACTTGCATTTAGAGACTATCCATTTGCGTAGAAATAATAATATCCAAAAAATATGAACGGTCAATCGATAAAAACAACAAATTTAATTGCTTAAATATGTGACCAATACAGTGTACTGACAGGTCAGTCACCAACGCGAGAACAATAATATTGTACTGGTCTTTACGTGATCAAGATGAACAGAAACAGTTTAATCGCATAGGTAGCTGTACTAAACAATACAGTGACCGATTATTCAATTATATTATTCAACTTCTCAATTAAGAGCACCTGTGAATAATAGAAAAACTGAAAACGTTATGAACTTTGAAAAATCATTTACAAATTACAAAAAGAAAAATTTAATTTATAATATTGCAGGCTGATTGTAAAACCATGGATAAACACCATTATTTTCAAATTTATAAGGCAAGAATAAACTTAAAAAAACGTGCTTGTGTGCAAATTACTTTGTCGTACAGATTTTTCTACTTTGCAACAAAAAGACAAGATATTTTTTACTTTTGTTTAATTGAGCGGGACGAAAAGCAGAGTGAATTATTCGGTCGTAAAATTATATTTATCTCGTGCGACGTATTTTTCCTCATTACTTTGTCTATGTTTGGAACCCTTGTTACTCTCGTGAATTAATCCTGTCGCTCACGTTGTTATAAATAAAAAAATAGCGCCTTTTTCTGAAAAAGCCGTGTTACTCTCTCGTGAAACATTATACAATCATTATACTCTTCTTTGTGCGCATGCTACCTTTGATAGAGCTTAAGACCCTATCATTGATTTATCACGAAATAAGTTTATCGCCTCTGTGGTCTAGCGGTTCAATTGTTGGACTTGACTGCTTGAGGTCTCGGGTTCGAATCCCGGGTCCCGAGCAAAGTTTTTTTTTATTAGAAAATTGGGGCTTTCCAATTTTCTAATAAAAAAAAACTTTGCTCGGGATTGGATATGTACCCGGTTGGCGATAGGCTTGCCACCTATCACATTGTGGGACTTAGTGTCTTCGGCTAGTCGTGGGTGCCCTGGTTGTGCCTCTGCCTACCTCTTCGGGGATATGGGCGTGGAGATACTTTACGAATTAAGTCCGCACGTTCGCATTGCAATTATTTTCTAAAAGTGTATCGTACGCCTGCTATATTTTGTCAAAAGTTAGGTGGATAGCACATTGCACCTCACGCCGCTCTACGACGCGGACTTTAACTTTGTACTGAAAAATCTCGATTTGTATACAAAAGCCGACAATTTGTGTACATATTGCCGACCGACCGAATATTGTATATATTGGCGACCTTTCATGATTAAAATTTGCGGCCTTTGTATGATATCCGCCTTAAACAGGTGATGCCATGAACATGTCATGTCTTAGTAATAGTATGAAACTTACCCGCATTCAAGAGCATCAAGATTTCTTGTGGCAGCACCTTGTGCATTACCGAGATTTGAATTCATCGACTCGGTGCGAGAGCCCATGCTCCTCTGTCTACACGCAAACGGTGTGACCGCAGGTGACGGGGTACTTTGCTTCTGTAACATATATAACAACATGTATATGAAGTAAGGTGAAAGTAAAAAACACAGATGACCTGAAATGTCTTAATGATCATGGTGTAATAAAACGGTATGACAAATATGCTGTTTAGACTTTCAGTTTAACCATCAACCGACATTCTCAAGTTACGTTGTTTAGTGAGAGAAATTTAATAGCATAGAATGATTTTTTACTGTAACAGAAATAAATCCTAAATAATAATTCATAAAAGGTTTGAAAACTTTGTAGGCCACAAAGTGACAATGTAGCGAGAAACATTATTACATGTCAACCTTCATTTATTAAACCATGACATTGATGTAACTAATGGACACATGAAGCTAATCTACAAATAAAATAAATGAATGCAGATTTCTTGTAGCCCCGGCGCATTTCTTATAGCTGATTAGATTTAACAAAAGCTCAAGCCTAAGCTAGCGTCATTTGAAATCTTGACGGCGTGTCGAAAGATGTTACTTGCCAGTTATATATGTTTTTAATGGGAAATTGAGAAATAATGTTATGACACTGACAGACTGGAAAACATGTAGAAAAATATGCCACGATAACAACCAACAATCACTTGAGGAAACTTTATGAGAAGTTGGAGAGTATTATAAATGGGAAAGTTTGTCTGTTTGTTTGTTACTCATTCACGCAAAAACTGCTGAACCGATTTTAATGAAATTTGGTACGTACACTCAAAGAGGGTAACTGAGATTAATACATAGGATAATTTTTATCCCGAAATAATATTCCTATGAGACCACGAGGGCAACAGCTAGTTTTTTGTAGTTTGACAAACGTGGTATTTTTAATTATGCATATCTGGAATAACTTCCTGTAAATAACAACTATAAAAAGACTATATACTATGTAGAAAAGAAAAAATGTGGTTTTTTATGTTATATTTATCATTTTACCAAAGGAAATCTAGAAACATTGGTGGATTTCAAACTGTCGAAGTTGATAAATTGTTCACCGTCAATCATTCATTTGTCCCATTTAATGGATGAAATTTAAAATAAAATAAACAGACCTCTTAGGATAGTAACGGGCTTTACAGGAACAGAAAGCATAAGGTCACTTTGAAAATATTATTTTCTGGTTTTAAATTCGATTAGTCATTAAAATATATAATATATTGTTTATTTTTTAAAAAACCACCGAATACATCATTTGTACCAAAAAGTAAATAATAATAATAATAAATAAACTTATAAAATTTTACAAAAACAATAATAGTAACTAATCTTGAATTTTTTGTGATAAAAGCATCCGTGTGAATTGTGTATCTACATTCAAATATTTAAGTTTAGAAGAAAAAAAACACGATAATAAAGGTTTGCTTGTTTTTCCTGGTATGTTTTAATAGTAGAGACGAAGTTTTCATTATCCAAGTTCAGCAGATTTATTTGCACAAAATATCATTGTATTGTATTTCTAGATATTAGGATTATATTCAAACAAAAGCCGGGAAGAATTACATTTCAACTAAATCATTAAAAATATTGTATCGACTTCGACTTGCTATTAAATGTGCCTTCAATAAGGCACAATCGAACGGTGCTCGCTAACTTTTAAAGTTTCATCAAGGACAAAACCAATTGGAGAATGCATAAAATATAGAGTTTTATCGATTAATGAATCATTATGAAGTCTATGACTTACTTGGTAACAGCATGAAAAAACTGGGTCCAGGCCTACGTACATTATTTTCAAGTTATAGCTTTTATATTTATATGCATATAATTTCTATTGATACTTAATCAGTATAATCGACCCATACTGTGTGTATCGTAGACAAGTGCCACTGACGCTTCTATGCCGTTATTATTGATTGCATTTTTTTAGCTTTGTTATTCATTAGAAATTTTAAAATTCACCAAGGCGTTCTACACTAGGGCCGTACTGCTTGATAATAATGATTTCTCATACATACATACATATCTTCACGCCAAGTCTCTTACGGGGTAGGCGGAGAGTATCGAGTGCCACTTAAAAAATACAAGTACCTATTCAAGGACAAACTATAAAAAACAGAAGTCTACCTGTAGACATTTGTTGGCCTACATGCAATTTAAATAAGGAATAAATGACGGTAGATAAATCCTTGTTACTGTATTTACACATACTGTTTACATTAGATATGATAAAAATATTGCACTTAACTTTACATTAATATCTAGGCCGTGGAAACAAAAATTAATACTGAGAGCAACAACCATTTCATGTTGTATTTGTTGGAGTACAAGATAATTAGTGTTTCATAGCAAAAACACGTGTCACACGGTTTACTAATCGGCATATAGTATAACACCATCACCTTAGTATTTACTTGTTTGTCCTAATTACTAACGGTAAGCCTCAAGTACAGTAAAGTTTTTTTTTAATTTTAAGAAAAGCGGGAATAAGTCGTCATGTAGGTATACATTTCAAAACAACAAATTCCTTTGAATAGATATTTCAATGATTACTTAAAAAATACGATTCCAGATATAAAAGTTGTGAGAGAAAAATCGAGATCTTTTCTTTCATATAAAGTCCTTCAAATTTCAAGTTTTCAAACTTTTCTTATCGACTCGTTATTTTTTTTATATCGAGATAAATTGATTTTTATTTATTTAAATATTTCATCGATATTACGATAGGAGGATATGTTTAAATTATGATTAGATTGCTATCTCAACTCGTTACTCAATGCTTATGTTATGACTTGAATATGAATGAGTGTACATAGGTATATGAAAATAATACTTACTAATAGGGAATAAATTAAATAACAAATTTTCTATTTTGCATCCAAAAATATATTTAAAACATAGAATCTAACAAGACACTTGAAAGTGGTTATTACCACCTACCTATCTATATCTATATACTTATAATAAAACTGTAGAACAATTGATTCCGTACATTGAAGATATTAGAAAAAGAGGTTAACATTGTTAAATATTTAAAAAACTAAAAATGGACAGTGATCAGACAGAAATCTACTGAACGGACCTTAACCAAATCCAGCTAAAACAAATTTCGAGGAAAGTAACATTAGGATACTTTTTATTACTATGAGGTTCCCGATGGAAAAGGGTAAAATTTAAATAAGGATATAATTCAATAACGCGTAGTTCGATTGATGATAATTTTTTGTTTAGTAGTATGTGCTTTACAGATTATTCCGAATATATTATGTAGTTCAGAAAATGAAATGTAGCATACATAACAACACTTGAACTTGAAATCCATAAAGTAGAAGAACATTCGAATGTACGCGCCATCTTACATTTACGTTCATATCTTCACGCAACGTCCCTTGCAAAATAGGTGAAGAGTATCGACACCAAATGAACGAAGTTCGCCGGGACAGCAAGAAGATATAATATATAACAGCATGCCACAAAAAGAAAAATAAGTAAAGAAATTCCAAAATACGATTGGCTCTACCAAGAAAACAAAGTTCATCTTTTTTCACACATTAATTGTAATTGAGTTTTTATTATAAACTATTATTGCTCTTCTACATAAGAAGATTCTATTACATTCAGAAAATTAGATTTAGTTTATAACAATTTTAAAATATCACACTCAGCACACAAAAATTAAAAGTCAAATATGGTTTACTATTTTTTATTTTTCTTGCATAATCAACAAATAAACTTTGATACTGTACAAAACTATTCTCATGATTTTTACAATGATCAACATTAAAAATAAGTAACAACATGGTTATAGGCGAGTAAACACATCTTTACAAAATATTTGCATTATGCCAGCCTCAAAATGACTTTTCATATAAAATTCGTCGAAACATCGTCTTCAGGGGTATTTATTTTGAGCGGCACATTCTTCTGGCGCATCTCCTTGAAAAAGATTACCGAACCCTTATCGATTCTAAACTGTAATACTGTAATAAAAAAAATGCTACAGGTACTATTTGTAGTATTTAAAAGAAACTGCCCGCCGACCTCTCATTTATACTTTACTATTTGGAACATATTTCATTCAGATTTATATTAAATGTTTTTTGGACAAATAACATAGTGGTTACGAGTAGTCTCGTATATACATAATATGAGTAGTTGTTTAAATATCTGCAAGTACTTATGTATAAGTTGTGAAAAAGGCTGTACCTGTAGTTTAATGTAGGACAGACATGTGATGTGTCGACAGCCTCACAATCAAATGGAATTTATGTATGAATAAAGAATTTATTCTTAATTTCGCAAAATAAAAAGTAACTCGAGATAATTGTTGTCATACGTATGAACATTTAGGTTATTGTAATTAAGCCAAACGTTTTCAAACAAAAACTATGAGTTACGCTTTAATGCCACCTACACCGATTGTACTGCGCAGGCCTACAATACCTAATTATTTGAGTACCGATGTTATGACAGGTAAATTACTTTAAACGCTAATAATATGTGCCTACTACTAAAGTAGTTTGAATTTTTGTAGAAAAGTATATTTTGTAGCCGTAACATTAAGTCACAAAATTAAAAATGGCAGTATGTAGGTACAGTTTAAAATTTTGAGTATTTTTTTAGTAAGATTACGAATAAAAAGCGAGCATATGTTTAACTAGTCATTACCAACAAGACCACTGGCGACAGAGTGCTGTGCAGGGACTTTTGAAATAAAAAAAATCTTCCATTTAGACTGGTAAACTGTCTAAACTATTGATCATCATCATACGAAAGTTACTGGCGGGAAAAAAGAATCGAAGTATGTTAAAAAAGTTTGCCGAGTGTGTAAAAAAAATCTGTTAGCACATATCTGCAGAAGATCATAAACACAAACCACGATTATTACGAATTTCTCTAATAAACTAATATTTACTAAAGTTTTATCGTATTATATTATGGCAACACTGACAGCTGACGCGTACGGACGGCGAGCTGCGCGCGTATTTGTAGCATAGTTCCACTAAAATATTACGTAATGATAAATATTCCTGGACAAGTTACATAAATTGAAGCTAACCCCAAAGCGAGCAAATTAGTTGCTTGTATTTTATTCAACGATTCTTATACATAGAAATACTTTAACAGAAAACAGAATAAATTTAAACACCTAGACCAATAACTGCACCCGTCGGGATTCGAACCCGAGCCTCGCGGTTGGTCAGTATAGTTAGGCGTGTACACTTGCAACTCTACCAACGACGCGCTTATAGCTAACTAAGTGGCTGCGGCGATCACGTCATGGACCCCTCGGTGGTCCGTGGTCCCCAATTTAAGATAACCTGGTATATTATATTTATTATAGATAACCTGTTTTTAATAAGATCATCAAAGCTACGGAAATATTTTAGAGCCTGTAAGAATAATCCTATAAATGAGTCGAACTAATGAAGTTGGTCACATGGAACTGTATTTTTCCCATGTTACTAAGCAAGTTACATTCTATGATTCTGGTCTGGTCTGACTCCTAGGTCCAAGGCCCTACATTAAGCAGACGCAGACGAGACTACGTAGATCGAGATAGCGGTTTTTTTTTAAGACATTGGAAGGCAAACAAGCAGACGGATTTCCTGATGTTAAGAAATTCACGTCGCCTAGAGACACCAAAGGTGGTAATGGTGCGTTGCCAACCTGAGGCCGGGATGTTAGGCCTCGAGCAAAAGTACGTGCACCGGCTACATTACCCTCCGAACCGGAACACGTCATGACGTTATGGCGGCAGGAATAGGTAAGGCGGTGGTCCCAATCCGGGACTAGTCGCTGCGAAACTACCACCTAGTCAGATGTCACGGTGATAGTGACGGTAAGTCTATGCTCGCCTTTTACGAGCTGCCTGGCGGGAAGGCAGATGGTCTATTCTGCAAGGAGCCCGGCCCAACACGTCAAAAAGATCAATATGGGTAAATGATAAAAGAAGGCGTTACTTTGCGAAAATCCATACTTAAATTTAAATAAAATAATTTAATTTAAAATTTCCCGCTAATAATATGTATACGTATAAATGGCTCGACGAAACAGGAAAGACAATGCGTTATGTGCGAAAGTCGAGCACAAACTATTTGTGCTCGACCTTCGTGGAACGCAGTCGAATTCTCCTGATGATGCTTCGGTTGCGAAGAGAAACGTAAGTTTTTTGTATTGTGTGTTGGTGCTAATAAAACAGTTGAGAGGTGTGTATGTGTGTGTGTGTGTGTGTGTGTGTTGTGTGGATATATTGACGTCTTTGGCTTCCCTTAAGTCCAATTTATTCATGACGCACCGTCTCTCCTGTTCGGTCGCGCCATAATACGTACTACATACGTTTTTTTGGCGGGAAATTGCAAATAAAATAATTTTGTTTGGATCAATTTGGATTTTACTGCGAGTCAAAACATTATATATTGTCCAACTTCTGTACCTGAGTTTTAAATAATGAAATTAAGTGAATTATTTTTCTTACATTGTACATTGTCAAGTTTCTTCAGAAAAAATAAACTAAAAGCCATAAAAAAAACTTCTCTAATACTTTGACTTCAGAAGCGTGTAAAAACGAGGAGACCTAATAACACCGCTTTTAGGCCCGTCCTCATCCCGCTCGCTTAATCAGCAATTCATCTTATGTTAATTATTCATCGTGGGGTTATTCGCAACGGTATGTTGCAAGATTTTCTTAATGACCGTAATATATTCCTTTACACGGTTAGCTACGATTTTTTAAACCGTACGAGTATGGCTTATCACGTTTAGTCATTTTTTAGAAGTACGAAACATGGCGATGATAACATTAAAGTAAAAGTAAACGTAATGATTGTCAAATATTTTATAAGAAAAAAACTTATTTATAAAATAAAAGAAAATGTTAGCAAGAAGTTAAACTAACTACAAAAATAAAGAAGTCTAGGCGAGCAGTTAAAGGCGAATAAACTTAACGAGCAATACATAACAACTTAGCAAAAATAAACATGAAATATAGCAAAAGTAGGTTTCAATGAGAAATATTTGCGCAGTTGACAACTTAAAGTAGGCATTAACAGAGATCTAGTTTAACTTCACTTCAGACTTGCTAAAGAGTAATATTCATTAAGTGATTTTTAACTTTCTTTTCCGATATAATACTTCAAAAATCCACAATGGGAATCATGACAGAAATTTCTATAAATCTACGATAATATAATAAATTCTAAGGCGATTCTGTCAGGCTGTATTGTAGTCAACACTCTGATAAATCTATAATTAAGTCAGCGTTTATCACTTTTGCAAGTCATCTCACATTTATATTTAAATAACTAATGGCGAAAAAATTGTCCGAATCCTAGAAAAATAGACGTTATTGCACTACATTAAAATTTTATAATAGGCAATTATCGGAGAATCATTAAGATAGACTCGGTATCAAACGAACAATCACAGACTGGCGATGCGATCAGCAACAACTAATGGCAAACGAACATTACACGAGCGTTTTCTTTTATGTGAATTGCCGATCTCGCGGTTTTTCCTTCACCGGGCTTTCCATTGCTAGAGCGTTTTTTTCGACTTGACTCGTTGAGATATTTTCGTGACATTCAAAATATAAACATTTGATTGTTTTATTCCAGTAATTTTAAAGACTGATGAAAAACCTAAGAACTTTGTGCCCAATATAAGAATTATTTCAAATTAAATCCCCGGAAATAAATATCATCGTTCTCGTTTACTGAGAGCTTCGACTTCAGCTTTTGCTCTTTAGCATGTCGAAACGAAAGTTTTGTAAGCGTTGGACAACGACCGGTAAACATTTCTCTTTCAATTTCTCAGTCACAACTATAAATAATAAAACAAACGTTTGGATAAAGGTTACAGGCTAGGGCTACCCTACACGCTCAACTGAGACGCGATAGTGACAACCGCAGCCGCCGTACCGACAGGCATAGATAAGGCGGTAGTAAAGAATTTCACAGATTAATTTAGACAATAACAGTGTCAGTTAGTGACAAAGAAACCTATGAAACCTACAAAAACACAAAAAAGAATATAGGAATATATATTTTTTTACTCAATATAGAGCGTGTATTTGACACCGTAACAAAAACTTCTGGGGTAGTTTAGATACATGTCAGACTTAAAAATTCCTTTTACAGTTTTTGTCGGAAACAAGTGGTTAAATATTTAGCAGTTTTTCAGCCCGCAACGTATAGCGAACAAAGTATATGCATTAATCCGTGCGTTACGAGCTATAAGTGCCGACCTAAAACGCTGTTTTATTACATTGCGGATTCAGTAAAAATGTGTTATTTATTTGGTATTAAATAAAAATCGAGTTGCGTTAGATAGTATTAATGAAATAATAGTGAAATCAATTAAAAAATACAAAAATTATTGAAAAAGTCATGCAGTTTTCGACACAAAATTACAACTACATAATATGCATATCTATCATGTACAGAATCCGTGGTTTAATTTTTTGTTACGCTGTCATTTACACGGTGTATTTAGAATGATCCATCAAGAGCGGTATATACACGTTGTACTGTCATTTTATAAATATGGCTGTGATGTAGCATTTACAAAAAGCGCACTAATCAGCAGGACCAATAAAACATTGTTTTTGTTAACTGGCTCAAGTCCGTGCATTTCCCGTAATATTGAACTAACAAAGTTCGAAGGCCACACTGACAGATGTTAAACACATACCTACATTATCTTGGGACTGTGGGTTTCAATCGTTTTGTAATAATAAATCTTGCGCTTGGAATTGCATAAAATTTATATGAGTTAGAAATGTGGCCGAAAGCTTTCATACATCATCGCGATACTTAAGAATGAGTCTCTGCATGCCATATAAAGCGGTTACTGTAAAGTTATTCCCCTGTATGTAACAGCTGTCAAACGGACCTTATTAAAATTTGCCAGTGTCTAAATTCCCCTTTGTAAGATATAGTTATAATTGTGAAACCGTTAATGTAAAATAAGATTTTTTTTCGAGCGTTTTCTAAACCGCACCGAACACAATTAAAACTATTTTTGAAATGAGATCTTTCTTTTCTTTCTTCAGGTTTTGGCCTCCACGTTAGTATTTTGCCATTAGTCAAGTAGGAATTTGCATCAAGTTTTATATCAATTTTATTCAATTATAATTAGTCATTAGTCATAAGTCGTTAGTAAGTACGGTAGTAGTAAGGCTCTTGGGTAAAGCGGTGGCCTCATTACTCGAGCTCATGTATTGAGATTCGGCGGCAACGATGAAATACACGATACGCTATTTTCATGATTATTTTATTTGTGCACTTTCACTAAACAAAATTATACAAAATGCCACCAAAATTGACTAATGTCACTCAATAACAACACGAAATTCAATAATCATGAAAAAAATCTTCCACCGTCTTTTCTCTCGATGGCGCCAAAACTCGAAATGAGATTCCAAGGGTTGAAATAAGTTAACATAGTATTAAAGGAAATGTTAATAAAAACTATTAAACGTATGCTTTTTTACTATATGAAAACTTTCAGATTATTTTACGAGAAAGCAAAGTTCCTACTATGCAACATTGAATGGACAAAATAAAATGTTCTAAAAAAGGACAACGTTAGTTTTATCGCGGGCAACTAGGCCAGGCCGTACCTGACATTAGCTAAATGAGTCGTGAAAAACTATTGAAAGCCATATTTATAAAAGAAGAAGAACAAGACACATGAAATGTATTAGCGGGGGAGGGGGTTTATTCATTCATTACGTCACAAGTCAGTTTGTCCATGTGGTCTATCAAATGTGACAAAAGCCTATCAAGAGTGACGGGAGAAAAGAAACCTGTGCACCGCTTTTCATGGATCATACTCGTTTAGGAGAATTTCTAACATCAAGACTGAGCAGCTGTCACGGGTTACGACAGCTGCGGAGTGTTGATGTTACCGAACACGTTACAACGGTTAGTTCCGTGTGCCGCGTGAGACACAGTACAGTACTCACTTGTTGGTTCGGGCCACAACAGGTGGCGTTGTGGCAGATGTCGTTGGGCGGACAGTGGAGAGCGCATGGAGCTTCTGCGGATGCGCCACTTATTATCTTAAACATACAAAACACAACATATGTACTGTCTGTTTATTCTCCCTACCCTTTTTAAAGTAATGTCCGAGTGTGGTTCTAGGTATCGACTGAATCTCTCGTTCAATAATATACCTACTCAGAAAGCACAATATACATAATATTATCGCTTTTGTGGTCTAGGTTAAGATTGACTAGATGAGGACCCGGGTCCGAACCCCGGATAAGGAAACTAAAAGAAAATTTAATTTTCCAATTTTCTAATAAAAGCAACTTTGCTGAGATTATATGTGTGTCCGTTTGGCGATAGGTTTGCCACCTTTGTGGAACTTAATGTCTTCGGATAGTCATGAGTTGTATAGCCCGAGTTGTACGTCTGCCTACCTCTTCGATAATATGGACAAAAGGATACTTAATGACGGGGGTGAAAAAAATTCCGCCTCCGAAGACCGCCGGTACCAAAGTCAAACTGTGGCTATGTAGCAATGTCATGCAAGAGAGGGTTACGGGTGTTACTCAAGATGATCTTACGGGTAAAATATTTAACGTGGATCAAATGATTTCAGCAAAATCTAAAGTAAAGAGTAAATATACGGATAATATAGATGTATAGACATGTAGTCATCGAAAGAGAGCGAATGATTTCGTTGGCTTGGTCGGCACCTACTGTAGTGTGTGTCAGAAATGTCTAACGTAAATATGCCATAAAAATGAGATTGTCAAAACGCACGCAAAAAGCAGTGTAATATAACACTACAGCAAACCTCCCAAACCTCGAACAGACTTGTTCAACCGACGACAACACTCAAAACTTACCTCGTTGCCATCCAACGGAAGCTCCACAAATTCAGGTTGTATAGTTGTCGAGTGAATCCCCTCGTTGTGGAAGAATTCTTTCACTTTCTCCGCTATTTTCATATACTCGGATAGATTGCGACATCTAAAACAAATCAATATTAATGTTACAAATTGAAAATGTATTTATATTTTATATGTGTATTGTGATCATATAAGGCCGTGGGTACATTTTTATCTGGAGAAGGATTTAGGTGTTTTTACATCTAAATTGTTCAAACAATATCCGTGAGATAACTAAATAACGTTAAAAACCCCCTGCGGACGAAACTGTGGAAGACGACTGGTAATAAGTATGGCAGGTTAATTAAGGATAAAATTTCATCTTGTTATTGTCGCGCTGGTTACATCTTAAAGAGATTTTGTATCAATTATCGAAAGACGCGAAAGAAAAGATTTAAAAACAAAAGGCCATAAATTACAAATATCGGATTCATTTTTCTTTGTCATGGAAGCAGCTACACACAATAACTCATCTGTTTATTTTAATGAATGATATACTCATTCAAGATGGCTATTTATAAATTAGCGACGGCTAGTAGAATTTTAAATTATAACATAATAAATAAATATATATATTTTTGATTATAATTTCTACAAATTTTAAAGAAAAAAAGTCTGTTTTCAACTATTTATGTTTAGGATTATTGTCCTTCTTATCATAATACCTATGGAGGCATGTTTTATTTTTGTATTGAAGTAACAAAAGGCAACCATATAATGTGTGTTATCTGGCAAGATCGGTAACAATTTAAGGCATTCATTACATTAAACACAGTACTTGTTACCAGTTTGCAGACGATACACACCCGTTATCAGTACATAAAACAAAAATAAAGCTAAAGATATGCTTCAGACTGGCCTCAATAATTTGACTATGTGATCTCATGATGTAGGATTGGTGTTAACTTCAATCAAAACTAATTAGCCAATATTCTTATGCAGAAAATCATCAATCATTCGACAAGTTACATGTACAAGAGTATTTGTCTACATTAAATAATTTAAATTCTTGTACATGCCCTCAAATAGATGTCGTTAATAAACAAAAGTGCTCGGTACTAATTATAGATAATAAGTTTTACCGGTCTGGTCGTATTGAACACGTATTTAAGAAATTAAGACAGTTTTTGGCAAACATTTCTGTTTCAAAATACCGTCTACCGTTTAGAACTAAGCCATTATTCTATAATTTGTTAGCGGAATCTCAGGGCCTCTGTACCTATAGAAGTTATAAAATAAATGACCTGTAACTGTATAAATAACGACAGTACAAGTGTTATCAGGCACTGCAATGCAGTACCAGCGCATTTTAAATTTAAAATATAAAACTTCGTCACTTAGTTCCTCGACTTATAAACCAATCGCCCAAAGACCTGATTGGCAATATAACCATAAGAAATATCAGAATAATTTTTGAAAAAGTATGTAATTAATGAATCATTTTAATTGTTAATAAAGTAACAACAACAATTAATTTAGCTGATATAATGTAACAGTTTAATTTTGAACGATGTACCGATCTTCTCAAATATGACTTAAATTTTGTAATCTCCTTTTCCCTAGTCAACCATTTGAAAGATAAACATATCCAAAGTGGAAAATTGTTTGTTTAACTTTTGAAATAAGAGAGTCACAAGCGAAACCGGTAGGCTATTTATAAAATAATAAAGTATAAGTGATGCGTAAAACAGTACAAGTGTTTCTTCATTTAAAAATAGGAAAATGTAAGTTGTAGATTCAAATGAAAATTTTGAACAAAAATTAGTTTGAATAATAAGAATTCAGCAGTTTTTGTGATATACCCAGGCCATTTTTTTATTAACTGTTTTCCTAACTTTTGTCCCTATCTCCAATATTGCTGCGTGATAATAATTACCAATTTTACATATTTACAATTCAATCACGACTCAGATGCTATATTACCTATTTGAAATATTTTTATCATTAATTTAAGATGTCTCTCTTCAAAATTAAAACAAGACTTCCTAACTAGGCAATCACTTGTTTTTGTTGCAAATTTGCGAAAATATATGTTGAAAAGACATTTGAGGACTATACTTAAGAAATAACAACCACCGCAATTCATAATATAACAACTGTCCAAGTATAAACTTAAGGCCTTACACGCACCCAGCAAATATTTACGTTTTGATGTACTTTCCCCTCGCGAGTGGGCTTAGCGCGGAATCACGCGCATGTTTACTTTAAAAATTTAATTGACTGAGTAGGTACGCCACCGACTAACTGCGAGGTTCGGGTTCTAACCCCGACTGCGGCATCCATTTGTGTGTTGCACATGTTAAGATTTCTGAGTTTGGGTGTGTGCAATAAATTTATTCTGGTGTCTATTTGTTTATTTACACTAACATGAATTAATATCGTTGACTGACCCCTATGTCGCATATTACATATAATTTGATTACTTTGGGGTTAGATTAAATTTGTGTAACTTGTCCAGAGACACTTATTTGTTTATTATTTATTTACACCTTAATTAAAATACATTTACGCCCGTATCTCCGAAGAGGTAGGTAGATACGAGGGTGGATCCAAAAGTTCGTGGATTAATCTACATGGAGCTATGACATCTTTTTAAATCTACCGTCATTTGTATACCGTCATATACTAATATGTCATATTGATTTATTGTGCGCGGTTTCATTCCGATACTGCACGATATAAATTTTCTGTGATTATTTGTTTGAAGCAATCTGACGCAATTTTCAATAATGGAGAAAATTGAACACCGTGCAGTCATTAAGTACCTCAATAAAAAAGGCCTATCACCAAAAGACATCCATCAAGATATGGTAAGCACTTTGGGGGAGTCTGCTCCATCGTATTCCAGTGTCAAAAAGTGGGTAGCTGAGTTTAAGCGCGGTCGTGAGAGTATTAAAGATGATCCTAGGAGTGGAAGGTCTACATCCTCTACCACGAAAGAAAACATCGATAAAATTTGTAATCTCGTACTGGGTGACCGACGTTTGAACCTTGGTAAGATAGCTGAGATAACAAACATTAGTTATGGCCGGGTGCAACACATAATAACGGAAGAGTTGGGGTTCCATAAAGTTTCTGCTCGCTGGGTCCCGTGGTTGCTTTCAGCTAAACAAAAACGAGTTCGATACACAATTTCGCGAGACTGCGTGGAACTTTTTGAGACTGATCCCGAAGACTTTTTGTCTAGATTTATTACCATGGATGAAAGCTGGGTTCACCACCATACTCCTGAATCAAAGCAACAATCCAAACAGTGAAAAAAATCAGACTCTCCTACACCGAAAAAGACTAAGGTCGTTTTGTCGACTAACAAAGTCATGGCTTCTGTTTTTTGGGATGCGAAGGGCATTATTTTGTAGATTATTTACCGAAAGGTCAAACTATAAATTATAGTTATTATTGTAACCTTTTACGAAGACTCCGGGAAGAGATAAAAGAAAAAACTAGAGCTGAAGCTGAAACTAAAAGCTGAAGTGGATCTCAGCCTTTTTACATGTGGCATTTGTCCCCGACAATTTCGGTTATTTTTAATTTTAGTGCAATTTAACCAGATTTGGATTCAGGCAACAAAAAGAAAATGCGGTTTTTCCAATTTTCTAAAAAAAATGTTGCTTCGAATTGGATATTATGTGCACGGTTGGCTTGCCACCTACCACATTTTGGGACTTAGAATCTTCGGCTAGTCGTGAGTATATACGAGGGTGGATCCAAGAGTTCTAAGCCCGACCAAGAAATGAAAGAAAAGTGGGTCTAAATTTATTTTTATTTTTCGACATAGTCTCCATCTAGCTCAACACACCTCAACACACATTGTTTCAACCGAAGTGTGATCACGTGCATTGTCTTGATGAAACAAAACTTTCTTACGCAACATTCCAACATTCAATCACACTTCATCTAAGTCTTTACCGGCTTGCAGAAAGATTTTTATTTTAAGCTTTTTTTTTTCTTAGCCATGATATTGTTTTAATAATTAGTCGTAAATTGAAGAGCAAACTGAACTGAACGACACAAGCATAGCGTCCGAACATCTACAGGCACAGAACAACATATACTCTACGAGTCTACAGGGGAATGAAGAGCCACACACCGCACTCCCCCGTTCCATGATTACTATGAAATAAGTGCACTCGAAAGTAAATGTCTTAAGCGACAAATCACTTTTTTTGACACTATAAAAGTAATTAGAAAAAATTGTAAAAACTGAAACACTAACCTTTTAGGTATAGTACTTTTCTATTTTCTAAATGAAGTAGTCAGTTGGATTTTGTTTCAAATAAGGGTTAACTTTCTGATTTTTTTCTGTCGAGAAAAGTTAAATGAATCGTGATTTGGAAACACTAGTCTCATAAAACATATTAATGTTAATCTTATATATTTTTGTCACCATGATCGACTGTTATTTGAATGAAAAAAACGTGCGTTATGTTAATGCTTTTGCATGAACTCATTATTCTTTTTAAAAAACGGCTAAAAGTATATTTGTGTTGAAACTACAATTAAATCACGCTAACACCGCTTCAATAAACGTGCTGACGAATCAATGGCAGAATGTTAAACGATTAACAGAATCTAAGCAAAACATGTAACTACTACGAAATTACCACTGTAAATGTGAAATCTAATCGGATGGGTCATAACTCATATCCTATACTTTAAACGAGCAATTCTGTAATATTTATATTGTACGTAATTTGTTTCTCCGAAGCGGCCATTGCTACAAGGCTGCTGTGTGCACCAATACATCGCACAATACAACTCGTCAGTCGCATTTAACTTTAACTGAGCGAGGCTCGAACGTCCAGCTAGCTTATTTATTGTACAAATTAATATTCATGTTCAATATGTTCAAAGATTGTCCTCTCCTAAATTCCTCTTCTAATCATTAGTATGAAAAATACATAATTTTTAGAAGATATTCAGGCCTAAGGTGGGCAGGTACTTAGGATTTAAAAATTGTTGGAGAAAAATAATGTTAAAAATGTGTCAAAGACAAAAACATATCCGAGATCAGGTCACCGACTTTTCTTCACTGAGATATTGGTTGATTGCCAAAACGAACATTTATTCATTCCCTTAAGCCCAAATCACATAAACATTATTATAATTGCGTTATCCGCATTTCACCCGACTAGTGCTTACGACACTCTTGATAAAGAGAAGCACCATTTGTTTTTTTTTAAATCTCGTTAATCTGTTCCAACAAACGTATTATCAAGTAAATATTAATATTCATCTCCGATCAAGTCTTTTTCTGTCAAACGAGAGCATAATGATCTCGTCCGACAGATAACAGTTCCAGAAAAAAATAAATTTATCCACATCATAATTATAATTTTTGACACTGTTAAAAAATTTGCAACCTAAATATAAAATGCTGTAATCGTGCGTAAACATACTTAAATAAACAAAAATTTGATCAAAAGTATGTTTCGTTAAGCAGACAATGTCACACCGAGCTGAAAGCAACCTATGGACTCCTACTGAATTTTGGATTATCGTACATGACAATACTTTGTATTAATAATCTTATAACTAAAAAAATCAATGAATCCTGAAAAAACCTTTATTTAATGAATAGACGTTAAATAAATCGTAACTTTTGTTAAAATCCAAACGTATATTATTTTCTATTCAAAGTCCACTTGTGTGTACTGGGCCTTAGACTTGTTAACGAGTTGGAATGTGTACACAAAGAAGCTGAAAACAATGTTTTAATGAAGTCTGGGTCTACATCCTTTGATAACCTTTGGATAATGATTGGGAAATTTAGAAAATGGGAACCTTTTTAATTTATATTACATTTGATAACTCAACACACTTACACGAATTCGCGATAATCTAAAATTCAAAATTAATTCAAAAATTATCATAACGAAATTTTATTTCTTCTTATCTACGTCTAACTACTAAGTCCAACAACTAGACCGCTAGACCACAGAGGCGACTAATATTATTACTACTATTACTAGTAGGTACTGAAATAATTTTCATTAATATTTCGTACTGCTATTAGTTCGTGAAACATTTTTATTTATAAAATAAAATATTTTTTAAAAGAAATTTAAACATGTTCACGATATGAAAGTTTTCTTTAAGAAAAATTAACTGCTTTCAAAAAGATAGAGGTTATCAAGTAGTCTCTAGGTTTTTAACGTCATTACTCGGTTAATACTAAACATATTTTCATGTTCTTTTTTTCGAAAATTATGTCAACGTAGTGCTACCCTTATGCTTAATTTTGTGATCGAGCTAGATGATGTCGTTATGAAAAAAAAAACGCTGTTTGTTAGTTTTAGCGTGCTTGCTTATTCTAGGACATCCCCAGTTAACAAAAATAATAAATTATGCATCAACACTATAACTATTAACCATCGTAAACTTAACCTACTGCCTAAAACACTTTGCAAAATCTGATAACAAGCTTTTCCACAGGAAACAGTGTAGTCTACTTATCAGGTTACTTCAAGTTTATTTATCAGTTTCGTTGCTGTTACACCTACATACATATTTGTACCAATATCACAGTTGGTAAATTCATTGCTTAAAGGATGTACCGCAAAATCAAAGAGCTTTGTAACGTAACTGAAAAAATGTCACACAGAAAAACGGAACAATGGACCGCGCTGGTGGTAATGCTGTTGACTGTTGAGTACCAACTAAACTTAAACCGTCTTATTAATAATAAACGCTTAATCCAAGTACTATCCGAGCCTACAACTGTACTTGTTAATACCTGAGTAAACAAGTACTAACTACATATTAAAAACGTTATTATTAAACGTTATGTTAACCATAAATCATCAACACCTTCCTTACGCCTTACGCGTATGTTATGGCAACGTAAAACGCATTTTCGTCCCATTTGTCGAGAACGCTTAAAAGGACTAGCGCATATTTTTAAGATTCCTTCCGATCTTACAAATAAGAGAGGTAGCAATCATACAGATAAAAATAGGTAAAAAGTAGAAAAAAAACTGAACAACTAAATATATATTAATAATATAATAAGACAAAAAAAAACGAAAGTGTGACACTTCCGTTTTTTTTTAGTTTCGTAAGAGAAAAAAGTATGTGTAAAAAAATATTTACTTCCAATTATGGGTTATGTAACAGAATGTAATATGTAATAACGGGTTATGTAATTTACTTCTTTATTTTTTTTGTAGTTTTTAAAACTTAATCTTAAATTACACAAATAAGCTTCGCAAGATAAGTTTTCTAACGATTTTTTGATGGTATACAAATACAATAACCTATATTCGCAAATATGAACTAAATGTCAAGGCACGTAGGGGCATGGATTATCTTTAAATCAGAAATAAGATTCGAAGTAATTACTCCATTTCTATTAAATCTTAATACTAGTGATTTAGTGTAATGTCAAGTTCAACCTTGGAGTAAAGTTAGACACAGTGTAGTCTACGTTTATTTATAACACGGAAAGAGATTTAACAAAATAATATTCTACAAGTCAGATTAGTCAACTCGTGACGTTTTTATACACCGTTTTCCGCGGAATAGATCAAGTCTGTAAAAATGTCATGTACAACCTAATCTGATAATACTAAACGTTTTCTGTCTCTTTCTATTACTATTGTTACAATAAGATAGCAATAACTTGAAATTTATTTAAAGAGTGCGTAACAAAATTACCTACCACCATTGCGGTGTAGCGCTTAGAACCGTTAAAGTAATGATTGGACCCATTTAGGAGCCGTAGAATTCTACAATTTATATCCCCGTTTAGGTTCGGGTTCCTTTGCAGAATAAACATCTGCCTTCCTGCTAGGCAGCTCGTAAAAGGCGTGCATAGGCTTACAGTCACTAACACTGTGACATCTTACAAGGTAGTAAAGTTTCGCAGTGACTCGCCCGGACTGGTACCACCGCCTTACCTATTCCTAAGTATTCTGGTTCGGAGGATACGGTAGCCGGTAAATTTACTTTTGCTCTACCATTCCGGCCTCAGGTTGGCAACGCACTATTACCACCTTTGGTTTCTCTAGGCGGCTTGAATTTCTTACCATCAGGAAATGCGTCTGCTTGTTTGCATTCCAATATCATATAAAGACTAGTTTCAGTGTTGGTGGCTCGCCATTTAAGAGCAACTAAATCACAAATGCACGATTGAATCACAAAGTTGAACGAACACAAAGTATCCAGTAACATCTAGTTTACGATATGAACATTCAATTAAAATAAAGTTAAATAACAAATCAATTAAAAACGGAGAACTAGAAAACTTTCCAATGTTATTTTTTATTTAATACAAGCTGTATTCGCGACTTCGTCCGCGTGTAATTTATCAAAACATTTATTCAGTATTTTTGAAAAATAGCCAAAGCTACTCCATCGTTGCCGCCAACATCACTGCAGCCGTTTCGAAAATGAGCCGATACAAACAAACAGGCATACAGACAAAAATGGTAAAATATGACATATTTGTATATGTTCCGTATTCACAATCTTATGCATAAAAAACACCGGCTCATTCAGCTCTTTTAGTGGTAAGAGACGACCGCGGCCTGCACACGTCACAGACGGTACAGGTGCATCGCTGTCCTGTCACCTGTGCTCGGGATGTTATTATGGATTAATGCGGTGGAGATCCTTGCCCGGCCATGATGCTATACAGCATTCTAGCAATAGTGATCTTGTTTGGTAATGACCATGTAACCTATGATCGCCTCTTATAAGCTACCTCGAAGGGAGATTCGACCGGATTGGCTTTAATGACATTATTTGCAAAAAATAAATAAATGGCATTATACGTTTGTATATTTGTCTATTACTATGTAAAATGAAATACTTCAACTACCAGGTTATATTACCTGTCATAAAATCAGTCAAACAAACTAGTGATTGCTGTAGTAGTTATTCCACATTATACAAACGGCCACCAAAGCTAGAAAATATGTTTTTATATACTTTGAATAGAATATTAAATAATAATTATCAAATCTTAAAATTATGTATTTGGGAAGTAGGTAGAATAAACACCTAAAATTACCTGATATGGGCACTAGCTATGATCCTGTCACCAGCCAACTGCCACACGTGGAACTCGTGCACCGCCAGGACGCCATCGACCTTCTCTAGCAGTCGCCTCTGGATCGCATCAACCTAAAGGTAAACATTCGAACATTCAAAAGAGTACCCATCAAATTGGTAAAGCCTTCGTTCCTTAGTCTAAATTTCTTCTACTGAAATATGACGCAACACATTTTAAAAAATCCAACAAAACTTAACGTTTATTCTAAATCCTTGTGACCAGCCCTCCAATAACGAAATTGCAGCATTAGGTTTCCGAATTCAAAGCAAAGAACACCTAACACCTAAGAACATGTCATGACTGTTAAGACAAATCTAATGGTCTAAGATCCGATATAACAACGACCTTCACCGATCTGTTTAATGGATAAAAATTATTCGATAGGTAATTTAGTTTATTAAAAATGATAAAAAACATGGGTTGCCAGATAAAATCTTGGCCAGGCTATAATTAATTAAAAATTGAAAAATCAATTTTCTTTTCAAATTTCACCATTGAGTTTAACAAAAAAATTTAACACTATCGGAAAGTTCACAGCCTATAGAATATGCAAACGGAGGGTTGCCTATTATTTTCCTGGCATAACGTTTGGGTTACCAGGTGTAAATAGGTATTTCGCTCGTAGTTATTTTCACCTATTTGTTTAATCTATTAACCAAACATAAAAATAAGCGCTGTTTTATTGTGAATACGATGATATAGGGTTGCCCGTAATAAGTCTGTCCTAAATGACGGTTGCCGAATTTTAAAAAGTTAAATTTTAATGCGACTGGGGACGTACAACAAAGAGGTCCGAGTCTAGTATCTACTATAAATTGTCATAATAATTGAAATACTACAGATAATGATATTATTATACGTAAATTTAGAAAAATAAAATATTATGTACTTACTGAATTCTCTTCACAAAATTTTTCAAATTCTCCATTATATTGATTTTTCAAAACATTAACTTTTTTCAGACACGTGGTGTGGTAACCAACATAATTACGCGATGCTTTAGTAAGATTAACATCACCGTATTTAAAGTTCTTCCTCTTTCGAAATGCTAATTTCAATAAACAATGATTGAAGATTTCGTCATTAAAATCTAACAATCGGAGTCACATAAAAAACACTTTTTAGCCATTGAGAGCAGAAATACGCACGGGCATGTGTTGTCAATATCAACATAATATTTTAGGTTATAAAATGATCCAAAATACTGCTGTTTACAAGTTTATCGCTATCTTTTTCCATTGCATGAACTAGTAGCATGCGCTCTTTGTCACTTCCTACAGCCACGCCGCGCGCAGCTATAACCCTGTGTCTTTGTCTACCGCACGAGATACTACACTCTAGGAGTGTGTAATATAGGGTTTTTAAGATATCGAATCGAAACTATATATTGATATCCGGTATCGGATTCCGAAACTATATATTTTCTGAAACTATATATTGG